>JBCFXI010001670.1:0-44191 GCA_038496175.1 Ampulex compressa
GAGCTGATATTGCAAGGCTTGTGTGTGAAAAAGTTCTATTAATTCTACACAGTAGTTTTTGGTTGGTGAAAAACGAAAAACAAAACGAAATGACTTTCCGAACAACCCAATAATTTGACGGATTTATCCAGGAAATAGATCGTTTATTTTGAAAGTGATGTAAGTCCATTTTCTCTTGTTTCGAGAAAATTAAAGATTAGCATATTTGTTCATTAAAAAATATGCGTTAATATTATCGATTGTGGCAATGTTTCTACTAATTTATCAATATGTAATTTGATTATATAAATTTGTTTTAGGCGAATTTAACTAAAGTAATGTATATTTACGGGCTACAAATGGACTTACACCACTTTCAAAATCAGTCAATTGTAAAAATCGTTTAACTTCAATTTTGAGAAATCAAATATCACTTAAAATATATTTGCTATGAACCCAATTTTGTTTACAAATAATAACAAAAAATAAAATAAGAGTAGTATTTTTTAATTTTAACATTAATAATATCTATATATTGTTAGACTTAACAAAAGATATTGGTATTCTCTTTTTATGCTCTTCATGTGCAAATGTTTTGGAATATTGATGATATACAAGAGATACATAAATTAATAATTGCTCCATGTTTTTATATTTATCGTATGTAATAGATCATGCATCGTGATACAAAGGCGTCAGGGCGATTTTTTCAAATTTTGGTGGTCTTCTCCGACATGTAGCTGTATTTATTCTTAAATCCAAAGTATTAAATTCTATCTCCCCCATTGATGTTTTATATAAAATAGAATACGGTGCACTTTTGCAAAATTTCATCCAATATATTTCCAACCAATTTACTTTTTCTACATTAGTGTTTCTTCTTATCGATTTTTTAATTGCGTTTTGTATATTGTACAAATATAAAAAGCTGCAGCCACTGACCTCACCACTTATCTCTCAAAATTGGACTTACACCACTTTCATAATCAATGGCTATGCAATTTCTTTTATCGACTAATATTAAATTGAACAAAGCGTTGGTATTTTTTAAGGTATTAAATACTAATTAATTACAAACAAAAAGTTTACACTAAATTAAACATAAATGACGTGATATTTCATTTTTTTTTTTTTTAATGGACTTACACCACTTTCAAAATAAACGGTCCAAATAATTTTTTTTCTACCCTAGAACTCTTCCGGAATCTAAAGTAAATATTTGGATATAAATAACCAATGAAACAAAACAAAAATGAATAAAATAATGAAATTTATTAACGAAATCTTCTAATGCTTACAATATTTTAGCTTATGCCAGGCTTTTAATATAATAATGCCTCAATGCTCTTTATCACTTTTTGTTGGAGAATCATCTTCATCGTCGCATGCGAATATAGTCGCTCCAGGGTACTACGGCCCTGAAGATGTTTGAGCGTTCGTTTCTTGTTAATTTCTAGAATGTTGGTTTTCGGTTTTTCGTGTGTGCGCGATGTATTGTGAATCCTTGTAAAATGTACATTTATTTGTTCGATGTTATTTAAATATATATAGTGTTTGCGGAATCTTGATAGTGGTCATTTATAATAAACTCAAACCCCCGTGTATCATTAAAAATCCATCACTTTTGGACTATAAAAATGTTTATATGGATAAATGACTTGCTCACGAACATTCAAACTTATTTCCCCTTCAACGTCAGAATCAGTGCGCGCTGCAGTAAAATCTGGATCATTATCCTTATCTACATCTGAATCTGATGAGTTCTCATCTTTAGAAAAATTTGAATCCTTTATATCGTCAAGATCCGAGAGATCTGATTCGTCCGAAAATGGTTCCTGTTGTTCCAACTGACGCAACTCTGTAATCATGTTGTATAAGTTCTAAAAAGCTTGGAGAATAATAAATTTAATTTGTATTAAAAAATTGGAACTGAAAACAAAAAAAAGCCATCCTAGGATTTCAAGGCTTATAACTCTTTAGAGTAACATAATAGGCTTGGGAAGCCTACAAAAAATGTCCGTGGAAAGTACGTGGAAAATACATGCACCTCGAATGTTTACAAAGGACAATAATAACTCAGCAGAAAGAAGACATAGCAAGGTGAAACCTAGAGAGGCCCATGAACAACCGATTCTTCGACATATACCTGAAAGGACAACTGAAGGGGGGGGGGGCACAGTGATGTGGAGGGGGAACTTTTCGCGCTGTAGGCTTCGGAGTCCTATCATGTTAGTGTCAGGGATAATTTCGTAAAATTTCATAAAATAAATGTAATATGAAAATTAGTCATTATAAAGAAAACAATCAACGTATCAAATTTGCCTTTCGTAACAAAGCGCGGAAAATGATACAAAAAACTGTGATTTTTATTATTACAATTTATCATGTTTTTCAGTGTAGTAACTTATGCATTAACTTATATCCAAACATATTGGGCATTGAGATGCTAGTTACATTATATCGACGAAATGTATTTCGATTCGTATTATTTGTAAAAAGAACCCTTTACAATTAATGACGTCAATATCAAATAAATGACTATCAAGTAAATGTAATCTACATAAAAAAAATTGTAAGAAAACAAAATTTGTAGCATATGGTATCTCTTTTTTTATTATCAGTAAAAAGTTGATCAATTCAAGCTGATTACTGCCTAACCAGGGAAGAGGTGATTCCACGTGCAAAATAAAAAATGTCAACTACCGAGACCACTCGAACAAATTATCTATATTGAAGATAGTGAACACCAATTAAGGAATTATCAAATCCTGTTTTTTGGTTTATCGTGAGCAAAAATATATATATTTAAGATATTATCTTAATACCGACATTTTCATATAATATTGTAACCGTACTCTCGGGTTATTTGTTTTTTAATGCTATCTTTCTTTGTCCGAGTTAAAGCCGAACGGTCTAAGTAGATGACGGACAAAAACGATAAATGCTTAACACGTGGTATTCGAGCCTTGTTGAATATACAGAGACGGATTGGGATTTGCTGTAGCAAAGCTAAACATTATTGTCTTGTTGCTATTTCTTATGCGTTCTGGCGATTCGCGGAATTTGTGTACGTGCTTATCGGTTACAGATTTTTGTTGGAAATATTCAAATACAGCAAGAGAGAGAGAGACTCGTAGTCTCCTCTTCTTATCCCTGCTGAATAATATCAACCCAACGATGATACGTGTGAAAAATATTCGAGTATGGTTCTTTTGGCGTATGGTAAGGAGTGCTCTTCACTGCATTGGCAAGTCGGACAACCTCTTTGAGAACACACAAGTGCGAGCACGACAGAGATTGCTTTCCCGAGAGTACAGAGAACTAGCGTCCGTGCAGTAACGGGTCGGAAATCGTCGTGGAGAATACACAAACGTGAACTCGGCTAACATCTCGTTCCTGAGAATATGGAGGAGTTAGAGTCGCCGAAAGGATTTTGGTATTCTTTATGAAGTAAGGAAAAAGATTAGTGTTGTGGGAATGATCTCCCACGGAGTTGTGATGATACTCGGAATCCATCGGTTTTGTTCTGTCCATCTCATTTGACTCTGAATTTACTATCGTTGTACAGACTAGCAAGAATTTAGAAAATTTTGTAGGAACAGTACCGTGGTACAGTTTGTACATACGATTCTTCGATTTGAGGCACCTGTAATAGCCGCGGATACCAACGGTTTTGCTCGATATCCGAAAGTCGGCTATCCGTCGTTTATCGTTTACTAATTTTACAAAACTTCCATATCCGTTGCATGATCTGAATTCTACGTTCTATTTGAAATCTCAGGAGCTCTATTAAACGCTGCCGATTTAACTCAGTACCGAAAACTGAATGCGGATCTATGGATTGATCCTTTGCTCCTTCGCGCAATGCCGAAAAGCGGTATAGGGATGCCGTATGCGTTATTCGTTCTCGTCATCCAGTAGGTATATGTTCCCATTGCGGTTCGCGGAGATAGGTGGGCTACATGGATGTATAATACTACGGGATAGCGGAATCGTATGTAGGCGTACGGAATATAATTTACGGTTACAACATATATTACTGCCAACGTTTTGGTTACTAACAATAACCCTTCTTAAAATCTTATTAATGACAAAATTTTACAAAGTCGCCTTTTTGAAATTAGTTATTATTGCATAAGGACTTTTTTCTTTCTTTTTTCACCATGTTCGTAAACAATTAGCTGGGTTTTCACCAAGGTTGGAAAGGCTTTGTTGTTTCATTCCTAATACTTGTCTTGTGCATTTTTTCTTCGTGTTTGCGTTTAAAATATTTTTGGTACATTTATCAATTGTGTGTTTAATTAGGCATTGAAATAAATGTTTGTAAACTTAATATTTAAAAACCCGCGTGTACGACGTGAATTCTGGCAATCGTTAGTCGCCATTTCTGATTTTAAACCAATTAATTAATTTTCTTTCCTTCATCCAATCTTTATATGCCTGTAATCATACTCTTCTTTATATCATATGTTGCGTAAATTAAAAAAATAAATGGTACGCAAAGCGATGTACCGTTAGAGCAAAGGAAAGTATTTGATAAATTCGGTGTGAGTTTGGGTGAGTACGCCATTAACTTTTCAGGGATTAGAATCTCAATAAACCGAACTGAATCTTAATAACCTAAAGAGAGATCGATGGTGCAAAAATATTTTTGGCAATGAAAATGTAGAAAAAAATTATATTTTATGGCAAAGAAATGAATTTACAAGGTGACGATGATAAGCAGATTTACTGTGTGCTGCTACGTGAAACATGCTTCCCTGATTTATATTAATTATAAATTATGAATATTGACATCATACTCACCATGGCAATTACCATAATTCTTCTCTATTTAGTTTAAGATGTTCGTTTTTCCACGCTTTTTTCACAGTTTAACGATTGTTCATTTAGTTTTTAGCTTGATTTACGAGATTGAATTTACTCTCCTTTATGATAGTTCTATAATTTGGTTGAATAACGTACTCTATTATAGCATAGTAAAATCTCCATAGGAGTTACCCAAAAGCACGTTTCTAAGTGGCATTTGCATCCTCCTATAATATTGTATTATGGAACCTAATATAAGTTATTGCCAGTATAGGGAGATGGAAAAGACGGGTGTTAGCTTTAAAAATTGAAAAAATGTCCTTCAAGAAGAAACTTTTGCATCCGAGTTGTTTCGTATGACTTTGCAACATCAATTGCTTCGCTAATTATTCAAACACAAAATGATTTTTGTCGGCGTAAAGTTTCAGACAGATGCAAAGGTTACTTTTCGAAGGCCATTTTTTCAATTTTTAAAGCTACCATCCTTCTTTTTTATTTCCTTATACTGGCAATAACTTATATCAGGTACCGTAATATTATATTCGCCTGTTTCTATGAACAATGCAACTAAATATATCAATACTAATGTATCAATATGTAACCATACATTATATCCTGTAAGGCTACATACGTATGAATCCCTTGTACCACGATATAATACATTTGTGCAGATCACATATGTCCGCCAGCTACAAGGGGAATATCCAACCTAGTCAACAAGATTCATAGATCGCGCATTTGGTTTTCGATAATCAATTAGATTGGCAACGTTTGATAGTGCTCTTGAGATTTCGAATAAAACTCAGAATTCAGATCAAGCGTCGAATATAAAAGTCTTAGAACATTAAATCTTATATATAAAAGAATATAAAATTTTATAACATTAGTGGACGATAAAGGACGGGTAACCGAGTCAAACAAACTTTTGGGTATTAAGCAAAACCGTTAGTATCCATGGCTCTTACAGGCGTCTCAAACCGAGCCCTTGTGTGTACAAACCGTATCGCATCACTGTCACTACGGTTTTGAAATTCTTCCTGGTCCGTATGACGATATCAGATTTATAGTAAATTACACCGACAAAGCTTAGCCGTCGGAGTCCGAAGTTTATTGTGATCTCATCGGAGATTATTCTTACAGAATTAATTCACATTTCTTTATTTCAGGAAAGAATCTTATTTCTGAAATCTTTACCGCGGTTCTAACTTCTACATATTCTCAGGAACAAGATATTAGCCAAGTTCACCTTCGTATGCTCTCCCGACGATTTCCGCCCTGTTAGTGTACAGACACGAGTTCTGTATTTTCGGGAAGGCAATCTTTGTCGAGCCCGCACTCGTGCGCCCTCAAAGAGATTGTCCGACTTGCCTGTACAGCTAGAAGCATTACCTGCAACACACCAAAACAACCATCCGTAGAAAATCCTTCACACACTTCGTCATCTTGTTAATATTCTTGGGGAAGGACGAGAAGAGGAGACTTTGAACTTTTTTCAAAGTATTTGAATATTAACAAGGAATATCTGTTATCGATAGACACGTACATAACATTCAATGTGTCGGCAAGGCCCGTAAGAAGTAATAACAAGCAAATAACGTTCAACCTCGCTATAGCAAATTCCGATTCGTCTCTGTTTATCCCAAAAGGTTCGAATACCACGCGTTGAGCATTTGTAGTTTTTGCCTATTATCTATTTATACTGTTAGACCAGGCAAGGCGGTGTAGAAAATAAATAACCCAAAGGTACGATTACAATGTGTTACACCAATCATCCGTATAAGTTTCTGCACAGTTTGTAAATCACGCGCATGCCGATCGTAGACTTGATAAATCAGGTCCAGCCGGTCCTTGCCGCCAGTCATCTTCACGGTCGTATTCCAGCTTTTTCTTGCTCCCCTTCAGGGATTATGGAACAAATTATTGATTCCGACCGTAGTAGAACTCTTGTATTAACGTAGAATTTATTCTGAGAAGTAAAAAAATCTATAAGAAATGGCCCTTTTATGGCTTGCCGACTCTATATGACTTGCTTGCAATATATCTTATTTACTTTTTTTGTTGCACGACCGGTTAACATGTGTGACTATTTACAAATATATGCCGCAAAATGAAAAGTATATCTAAGAAGGGACGTTTTACTTGATTTTCAACCGATACGATCTATGACTTGCCGACACTTGTTAACCATTGAGTACAGTACAGCTAGAATCAGGCAAGAAAACCTGTGAGAAAAATGTGAGTTTAATTTGTCGTACGATTAGCGCGCATCTTTCTCCAAATGTATTTTTGACCCTAGCGCATTATTCGTTGAGTGGTCGCACATACTAATACGGTCGCGCAACAAAGACAGCGAATGAGAGGCGTCGAAAACGAATGAGATAGGACAAAGTGTCTCCAAGCATTGACGTAAACATAGATTAGATCGTAGTATGCGATAACAGTAAATTGTGGGGTTTCGTAGATTCCTCATAAGCACGGGAACTTCTACTCCGTTGCAACTTGTGATGTCAATAGTTTAAATGTAGCGAGTGAGGAGGCGTGAAAGGTGGGGATAGATGTATCCTGCCAGAGATCCCCTTTGCCCCTATATCGCCGAATCGGTTTTGTTAGCTGACTCCAACAGTGTGTATTATGATCTGTAAAGATGGTAGGCAGCATGTTGCAAGAAATAAAGGACAAATTCAATTCAGTTCGCTGAACTTCATTTTAAGGATTTTTAAATGCTCGATAGGTGCATAAGTTGATATAGTAGTAGAACTCTCGAATTTTTTTAAATGATTCGGGAACACTTTTTACGTTATGTGTAAATTTGTTTTCCTAAAGATTTCATGACACTACTTTAGATGCCAGCCAAAGTGAAGTTTGGTTGGTACATTATTAGTTAATATCTAATCATGTACTTGTTCTTTTGACGGCGCATTGCAGTTCGTCTTTCACTATCGTACTACCCCATTCAATGGTAGCATATTTTATTCACTTTGTTCATTATATGTTATCTACGTACTTTGAGTGAATATATATATATATATATATATAATCGTGTTGCCAATAAGAGAAATAGCTTGCTGTATTTTGATGTGCCTATGTACGAAGCTTGTTGCAAGAACTAGAATCAGTCACAGTTCACTATCATATTTTCAGCTTCCAACTGTTCATTTAATTATATTTTCAATGGCATACACGTAAAAAAGTGTAACATTTAGTTGTTTTTCAGGGTACGTATGATTACGGATGCCAATTGGTAAACGGTGCACGCGTGTTAAGACTATCATGCAGGCTGCCTTTAGAGAATAACGGATGTCTTTTCACGAGACTGCGTGAAGCATGGAAACAATTGCGATCTGTAGGCCAAGAACAATTGACCAGGCTGAGAGTGTGCGCTGTGTTTCACAGAAGTGTAGAAGAGGTAAGAAATTGAAACTGCAGGCTACTTCCACAAATAATTTTTAACAGAGTCTGCTCATATATTTTTGATAAGTGGTAAGACATTTTTTTTTATACATCAAGAAGAAATCTCACTACTTCAATTTTTTTTTTATTTCTAAATTTTTGCAACTGACCCTTTGGAGGAAATTAGCAAATGTATCATATAAGATCACTTCGTGCAAAATAATAAGTTTTAAATAATGTTTCTACTACACTTTGTTCTACGTGATTTGAAATATTTGATAAACAAGGCTGAATGACGTTACTGTAATGTTAGCACCTATTAAATTGTTAATCGCTAAAATTGTTACTCACTATTTTCAAGACATATTTCGAAAAATGTTATATATTCTAGCGAACAGAATTTTTTACAACAAAGATAAAGAATACTTTGATTTGGCAAAGCTTAATAAACTTCTAACATCTTTATATCTTCGAAATACTAAATACATTCAATGACACCTACGTACAATATATTGAAAAATATATATTATACATCATCTGCAAACTTTGCGTCAGATGTTTATAAATATTACGTTTTAATGTTTTTGCAAAGGTTCTTGTATTTGTTTTAAAATCTACTACAAACCAATTAACACAAAGTAGATATAAAATAGATATGCGTTTAAGTGTTAAATTTTAGAATTTATTATTGTTACTAGTTTTCCATTAAAGCCAAAGGTCTTAAATAGGACATATAAAAAAAACTTTGACTCTTCGAACTTTAAATGCAGTTTACATATAAGTTTATAAAAAATTGACAAAAGTTGTACTTACAAGTACATATAGTGTTGTGTTCAAGACTAATAGGTATTTCAGTACTTATGAATAGTAATAGAAATTATCATATCCACTTTGAGGATGAATTGTCCATACTTACAGACAAATGTTTGATTTATGCATTATTCAACGACTGAGATGCAAGTGCCATATTATATTAAAAATTGGTACAATACATTTACATTGATACCCTAAAATATAACTTTTGGGACGCGTTCTCAAACCAAAATAAAAAGAAATGTCATTTACATATATGTATAATTAGATATGATGTACAATCAACAATCTGTTGCCCTAACCAACTGATATTATAAATAAAGCTAATTTACTTACTGGTTTGAATATTAAATCAATACCTAACAGTTTGTTTTCTGATGTGTTCATATTTGTGTGTACGTGCATTGAAATACATAGAGAATGTTTTGATCGTGTATTGTGGATTGAAAATTTAAGATGATGATATGAAATGAAATTATATGATGATGAAAGCGGTTAAACTTACTTTTGGAATTCTTGTAGATTTCGGTACCAAAGTACTAGATTAATGATGAAGCTTTCATATTTATAATAATACAATATAAACAAGGATTTTGTCAAATTAATTTTTAGCAGAGACTACTTGTAAGATTATTGAGCCTAGAACCTATTGTTGAAAGAGGAATTCGAACCACCAAAAATACATATCAGGTGTACCAGTATGAAGTGAGCGTTTTTTTTGTGAAAATGAAACACCAATTTAGAATGGAACAGGAAATATTTTATTCAAAGTATCGACCATTGCTTTTTACATATTTTGATCACCTTTCTGGCAATTTGTGGATACCTCGTCAATAGAAATGTTCGTTTTTTGAAACAAACCAATCGGACACCCAATTTTCGACTTCTTCGTAGGAATCGAAGTGCTGCTCAGCCAATGCGTGTCCCATCAATTAAAACAAATGGTAGTCGGAAGGGACCAAGTCTGTTGAATACCGCGGGTGGGGTAGTAGCTCCCAGCCAAGTTCTTTGATTGTATCCTCAACCGGATTTGCTTTGTGTGCAGGTGCATTGTCGTCTAACAAAATTACTTTGCCGTTTCTTCTGGCCCATTCTGGTCGTTTTTCGACCAATGCATGGTTCAAATTCATCATTTGTTGTTTGTAGCGCTTAGTATTAACAAAGTCACCAGGTTTTAGAAGCTCATGATACACCACACCTTTCTGATCACACTAAACACAGAGCATTGCCTTCTTGCCGAATCGATATGGTTTTGCAGTCGATGTTGATGGTTGTCTCGGATTAACCCATGATTTTTTTCCGTTTAGGATTCTTAAAATAAATCCATTTTTCATCGCCAATAACAATTCGATACAAAACTGATTTTCTTTCGTGTCTTTGAAGCAAAATTTCACGAGTGTTTTTACGGTTTTCCATCCGTCTTGCATTCGATTCATGTGGCGTCCATTTTCCACACTTTTGGATCTTTCCCATAGCTTTGAATCTGTCAGAAATTGTTTGCTGTGCAACAGTTAAGATTGCTGCCATTTGCTTTTGTCTCAAAGTATCATCTTCATCCAATATTGCTTGCAATTCGGCGTCTTCAAACTTTTTGGTGCTCTTCCACGTTCTTCATTTCTCATATCAAAATCATTATCTCTGAACCGTTGAAACCATTTTTTGCATGTTGCTTCCCATAGAACATGATCACCATATGCCTCGACAAGCATTCGATGCGTCTCTGCAGCACTTTTCTTCAAATGAAAACAAAAAATTAATGCTTTCCACAAATAATCGCTTCCTGGTAAAAAATTCGACGTTTTTAATACGATGAAAAAATATGATTTTCTTTGTTCAATGAATTGATGATTATTAAATATGTTTAACAGATGTCATACGAACCAAACAAAAAAAAAATTAAGGCTCGTTCACAACAAATGTTCCCTATCGACACATTTGTACCTTAACGCTCACTTCATACCGGTACACCTGATATATATTACG
The DNA here is from genome assembly GCA_038496175.1 of Ampulex compressa. NCBI lineage: Eukaryota > Metazoa > Arthropoda > Insecta > Hymenoptera > Ampulicidae > Ampulex > Ampulex compressa. The sequence continues at coordinate 10,975 of JBCFXI010001670.1, forward strand.
TGAAATATTGTCCATCGATGACGAGCAGGATTTGAAGTAGGATCTTCCGTGTGTACATTCATAGTGGTTCTGTATCTCTGTACAATAATCATTCCATGATTGTCGCTCAGTCTAAATACCATTTGTCACAGTTGTGAGGTAGGAGACACCAGATGTGCAGCTTGTTTTTATAGTGTGTTAAACAAAACGGACAGAAATATAAAGTGGATCACGTAAAAAAGAACTTGCGAAGCCAGTTTAGCCGGAGATAGTTTTTGAGTTGCTTACGAGGAAGGGGATAACGTGTGGGCAAATTCTACATTTGGCAGAAAATCAAATGCTTGTAGCTCAAGTATAAGATTACATATCTACCGTATAAAAATTAAATATTGCTCTTCAGTAAAATTTACAGAAAAATTTTTAAACGGTTTACATTTCAGCAAACTTACTTTTTTATTCTGAGCGTGTGAAAACCCATGGGTTACGTACTTCATTTAACAAAACATATTATTATAATAAATTATGAAACTCAGCAGTTACTGAGGTTTGAAACTCAATAAATTTTTTAATCACGTTGAATGGTTCAAAACTTTTTGTGTATGACATCTATTTCATATTTTAATACATATCATTACCTCTTTAAAATACCTCATTGTAAAGATAATTTAATGTGACATACTGTATTACTTTCACAGCTAAAATGAATAATGTATTAAAAAGACTATCCTATTGATATTTTAAGTGTGACTCACAACCCATCTTTCTAATACATTGAGACTGATAAAATAAAATGAGTTACAGATTAAGTATTAAATAAATAAATATAGTCGTAATTATATTGTGTTTAATCTTACTTTAATCGAAAAAGTTTCAGCAATGTTATAAACAAAATTTCTGACGAAGACAAGTTAAATTAAAGATTTTATATTATTGCGATACGAACTGTTAAGCTATGTTCTTCTTAAAGGAGCAGCGCCACGTACCACATTGTGTATCACGTTGCATGTTTGACTAGGTCCAAAGAAGATAATACACAGCCCAGGTCCGAATTCCGCCACATCTTTGGTTCTTTCATGTGATATGTATATTCTAGCTCTGATGGTTCGGAACTCTTCTTAAGGGGAGAGATACATATAGAAGCCTTAAAAATACATGATTTTCAGGAATTCTTTTAAAGAAAGTGGATTAGTATTACATTTTTTGAAATTTGGTATTCAGTTATATATTCAGTTATTATAAAAATCTTAAACTCCGAAAATATATTTCTTTTATTACATGATAAAGTAAATGGCTGACATATCACCACGTCTTTCTTTCATATCATCCGTAGTTTCTACATAAACTTAAAAGAACGAAAGAAAGTTGAAAATTGGAAGACCTATGCACCTTTGAACACAAATTTTGTATTTCAACGTTATTTATTCACGTTTTTGCTATGAAAAAATAATAATGTTATTCAATTATGGTTAACGTTGCATTAAAATTCGTTGAATAGTTTGGGAAGTGAAAAGTATGTGATACATCTATAACACACCGACTAATCAACCATTGCAGGACAATAGGTCTTGAGCTTCCTGGTACAACTCATTTTGTTTGATTTGTAACTCTTTGTGTGATTTACGAACCTCATTACGAACGGCAAAATGACCAAAGTAGTCGATGCCGGAAAAACAACAACAACAACAACAACGACGACGACGACGAACCTCCTTGCTGGATCAAGCGCTACGTTGTCCTATTACCATATATGCTCTTCATCGAATCGAACGGTGCTTGTTAATCTTATCCGTGTCCTTCTTACCTGACTTTCTATAATTATCTTTAACTCGTGCATACTTTGTAAAATAGAAGTACATCAAACATTGAACAGTCCAGCGGAAACATACAATGCTATTTCAACTATCTTCAACTCAGAATTGAGGCCTTTCTGAGCTTACCACCAGACAGTACAATTGAAACTTTCATTCGCATTCTGCGTATGGTCGCCTAAGTATCTCTGGAGTAATTAATTCTTGGATAAATGTGCATAAATTAGAAGAATATATCTCTGAACTGTTAGATTAAGTAAAGGATGGTGCTCAAACAAATCCAAATTTCCTGCAACAGATTTACATTTCTGTCACTTGTCTTCGCCCTCCGGGCAGTATTCATGCTGCGAATTTTTGTTGGTAGAACATATATGGTAATAATAGCTAAACCGTAATAAGTGGTCAGTTTTTGTATTAAAGCATCCGTCAACCTTACAACCGAGCTTATATGCTATCTTTACATTTCGATGCCAAATGTTCATTCTCTTTTTGACGTGACCGATACACTCGCTTTTTACTTTTGAGAATTCTAAACCATTTCTTTGTCTTATCATCAAGCATTATAGAACAGGTGATATAATAACAAAACTTAAAGAATTCTGCCACAAGCGCGAGTTTGTACAATACTTGCTACGCATCTCGACGGCTGCATTACTTTCAGCAGTTGCAATTTCTTCAATTTTTCGAAATTCCCTTTGAAACTTGGAGGTCATGTTCTTGGATAGTTGTAGTAACGATTCGTCTATATGTACCCCCCCCCCCCCGAACAGTAGATTCTAGGCCAGACGACCTTAGCAACCGGCGCTGAAAAATCAATTAAGAAAGAAAAAAAATAACACAGACGTACGAGCAGCTCAGTGAAATTTACAAGGAAACTCCGGAGAAACAATCATCGAGCTTTTACTGCGCATTCTTAATGTTCCATTGTAATCTACTCCACCAGCTTGTAGTAAAGTACTGTACCAGCGCATTTATTACTAAATAATTCATAAACCAGTCATATGTTTACATAACACATGCTTCTTATTTTGACATGGAGAATTAGTTCCTAAAGATTATACAAGTATTTTTATTATATGCTATGTATAATATTTCAATGTCCCACAGTCAAAGACACATATGTTGTAATAATAGAACGAAAAAGTCATCATATATTATAAAGGGCCAATCTCGGTTTTCATTGCTTCTTAGCACTGCTCAAGATTGCGTGACTTGATAGAGACGGTGGGATCTTTACGTCGAGCCACTAAGGATGAAGATCTAGCTGCCGAATTGCGTGCCAGGACAGAGATAAGGGATATTCTGGGCAACCGTGAGAAGCTGTTGTTGGAGGTTGGTCGAATGGTCAGATTGGGTCGACTTTTGAGAACCAGATTGAAGGAGTCCATGTATCATCAACGGCAAGTACGATTGATATAAAGCGAGCTTTAATAATCTTTTGGGTGTCACAAATGCTTATATTATAAAAACTTTTTAACGAGAAAAAAGAACTGACTTCAAAAAAACATTTTAAATTGAAAAATATTTTTATTTTAAGGTAATACTAAACCAATATTGTGTTACGCACAATACGGTTTTTGGAGTCACTGACAATTATGGTTACGCAGAAGTAAACCAAAGGCTTGTTGTATTATTTTTAATTCCTTCGTCATCGATTCGAAAACTGTATTGTGCATAATGTTTTAGTATTAACTTACAATATAATTATTTTTCATGTCCAAGTGTTCTTTCTGAAGCCGATTCTTTTTTTTGTTGAAAAGTTTTTATTCTTCGATTCTCAGTTTCTTGAATTAAAAATTACTCCGATAATGAGATGCGACATTGTTATTAGTAAATCTTTTAGAAGTTCCGTTAGCCATTTTTGCATTTTGTCTTCAAGTCTGTAATACCTTCTGAACAGATGATGCTACTCTTGGGTTGTAGTAACGCCTCGGAATCATGATACCTGCACTCTTAATACTTTTGTTTATTTATTACTTTCGAACTCCGACGTCAGATCAGGATAACATTTATATGAAACCTTTCCGGAAATAAGTGCTCCTTTCAAACACAACAAGAATGATCTAAATTGGTTTAGAAATATCGGAGATATGAGGTAACATGTATAACAAAAATTCAGTTCGATTAAGGACCTTGTCCTTCTTGAAGTCGGTTAAAAAGTACTTTTTTAGACAAATATGCAGGCCCATATTGCTCAGAATACAAAAGAAAATCTTTTCTCATGCATAGTTTCAAGCTGGTGTTGTGATTCTGTACAAGTATCTCATGTTACACGCTGCTTCTGATTCTGTGTTTCAAATTTCTATTGAATACGGTCTACTACAAAGTATATTATATTGAGAAAAATCCAGCAACAAAATAATTCTCTGACTTGTACATTTAGTGTGGATTTGTCAATTAGGAATGTATTGTATGACTAAATTAAAACTTCTTTTTCGGTGCAGATTGGAAAATTGTGAAGGATTAAATAAAAATGTTTTCAGGACCAAAAATAACAAAGAGCAAAATTGAAATTTAATATGAATTAATTTTGGTGGTATGAAATTTACATGATTGAAATCTCTATCGATAGAGAATGAGATGCAATTGTTCGATCGTTTATACTCCTCAAAAAATCGTTCACCTTGCGGGTTGTCCTTTCCCGTCGGAAGCAAGCCTCCTTGATGCTGCGTATAAGTCCTAATCGCCGCTTTTTTCGGTAGCGAAATGGTTGCGAACGCTTTCATTGATGCATCCACGAATTTATACCCTTGGATCTTCGCCTGCGTGCGTAGCCCTTCGCAAGGAATACCGTCGACTATATAACTGATGATTTCGCCATCGAAGATCGGCACCTGGTTCGCTAATGTTATCTTCTCGCGCAGATAATCCGTAAAGGTTTCAGCTGGATTTCAAACCCTGGTCTCGGGCTCACAGCGCAAACTCAGTTGGTCTACTTGTCGTCCGAAGATCTTTTGCATCTCCGTCAACACATCCTCCCACTTCAGATCGACACAATCTACTCTGTTGTAGTACCATTTCATCGCTTTTCTGGTTAACCTGCTGCATAACTATCCAGGTAGTGGGCGACGATTAATTTCCTAATTTGTCCGTTCCACCGTTCAACGTCCATTTCGGTCCCACTAATTTTGCTTACTGAGCCTTTCAATTCCTGTCACTTCGCCACATCAGCCCCTGGTCTCGGCACTGATCTTAACAATTCTAATTCCCTTCTTAATAATTCGGCGTCCCGTAGGGCCAAATGTCTCTCCTTCAGTAGGAGCTCCAATTCATGAGCTGTAATGGTAACACCCTGGGCGTCCGCCCTTTGCAACTCCTTGGACAGATCGTCTAGCTCCATATGTCGCCTTATCAACGTTGCTTTTGTTCCGTTCGACGGGAGACCACTTTCTTGCAGTTTTCTTTGAGCTCTGCTACCTCAAGTGTGTGCATATAACGGCACTTGCTTCTAACCACAATGTTCGAGAGGCGAGAGATCCTTAACGTGATTACGTAATAATCTCATACATGTCATAAATGTTCATAAACCATAATATTCACACGCACAGGCACTAAGCACATAAACACCGAAGAATCCCACTGCTGAATTTTGAATAACCGCACTTAAACGGGGAAGGGCTGAGGTACGAATGACACATAAACGATCAAACATAATCATAAAGGATGGCGTTTAATAAAAAAGCATATATTGTACATGGTTCATTACAAAGGCACAGATAGCGTCGGTAACCGGAATGTGATTCGAATCACTCTCTACCGCGTTGTTTTTCCCGATCCGCGGAGCTTGCATTCTTTTGGGCTCCTCTCGTCCCCTTAACCTCAGTAGACCATGCATCTGCCGAGGCCTCCTTGTCCCCTCGCCTACACGTCAATCAACACCGTTTTCGAGAACCGTTGGTGGCGTTCTCCGGATTAGTGACGCGCGTAAATAATTCGGTGGCTATGTTACGCGACGAACATCTTACAATAATGATCGTCCACAGACTCTGAAAGATCTACAGAACAACATCGAAGCCAAAATTGCCAATATGCCGGCCAGCATGTTTGAAAAGGTGGATCGAATCTTTCGAATTCGACTCGATCAGTGTATTAACAAAGGGCGACGATATTTAAATAATATTCTATTTAAAACGATGTAAATACTCTTATCTTGAGCGGCAGGCGAAAAACGAGGATAAAAAGTTTTGAAACGTATGCAGTTTTTTTATTTCGTTTTCAAAAAAGGATATTCCCACGCCCTACCCTGTATTGTGAGATTCTGAGTCGGACATTGATGGATGCAATAATACTGTAATAATAATAATTAAAAGCACTAAAATATATACAAAGACTATTGAAACTACTGTTAATCGGAGAGAATTAGGATTTAAGACTGATCTGGTCGTCGTACTTCTTAACTCTCGTACCGGATTTCTCTGACTGTCTTTACGCGACGCCCCTGATCGACTGTCTTTTCCCGACTTCCTCAACAAGACATTCAACTCACACATTCGAGGCTATAAAACACTAAAAATTTCTATGCTCTTTGTATGCATTATGGTGCGACGGACGGCGCGACCGTCCGCCTCTAAGACTACACTGTTCCGAAGCATTATCTTTACTTCAAAAATTCACATTAGTAGTGGAAAACAGCAATCCGTACGTTTCGGCCAGTAAAGTCTGTGGCTCTCTCCACTCATTTATTAACAAAACAAAACTGTGAGATATAAAACATCAAGTGTGAGAACAAATTAAAAACATATAAGAACACGATTCGTTGTACCAAAAAGTATACGTACAATTGTCAAACCGAAATTTCAGGAAAAAAGAAAAAAGTAATAGAATTTTCTTCATCCAAGTAGTACATTACACAGTATGTCATATGAAATATGTCGGAATATTTTGAGAAATATTCCACAAACATAACTAATAACGACGTATTTCCCTCATGATCAAAGAAATGAGGTATATGGCGACACATCGAGGCACATGTTACCGACCTAAAGAATTAAATAAAGGATATTTTTCTTCCTTCTACCGATTATTCTAAAGGATACTTTTTCTTCATTCAAAAAGTTGTATTAGTACATCATTTGAATCCTGGCCATGATCATGGCAGAATTCTTGATGCATATTCTCCACAAGTCAGATCTTTCTTTTCATTATAATTTGTTATATTATAATCTTTTAATTTAATGATGTGCTGAAACGGGGACTGATATATGACCTGTAAGCATGTAGTACAAGGCTATCTAACGGTTTCATTGGAGTAATTTGTTTTCTTTTTTCAGATTTCTCTCTTTTTAGCCTCCATATCTTCCCACATACATCATTTCTTTGTTTGATTATGAGAGAGTCACCGTTGTTAGTTAAGTTTTTGGAATACTTTGTCGAATTTTTCGATGTACTGCACGCTATATATTGTATGATGCAGAACTTGTATTGATATAATTCGTTTCCTATTTATTTTTTTTTAACTTATGTACTTTTTAGAGTCTTATAGAAACCTCGGTTTTATTGTTGTATGTATATTTTTTAGTACAACGAATTGTGTTCACATATACTTTTGTTTTTTCTCACCCTTGATGTTTTATATCTTACAGTTTTGTTTTGTTATTAAACGACTAAAAGTGCGCCACAGACCTAGCTAGCTGAAACATGTTGCTTAAAGTTTTTCACTGCAACTCCCCCTATGCTCGACATTAGATCAAGACACTGAAAAATTAAGCACTAAAGCTCCTTATGATTAACTTTTTGTTTAGATTGATTTCATCAACGGTGCTTTTGTATAAATGTTTAAAAATTTTACATTCAAAATCATTTTTTACATAAATATTTTTCTTTATCATTGCCTATTATCATAATGATAATTTTACAAAGACTTTTCACAAACTCTGAAATGTCCTTTTAAATACATACTAAGATCTAGTTAATATAAAATTTACCCATGTACAGATGGTGCAACAGTATAAGTGTAAAAGATAATCCATTTCTTTCCCATCTTCTCAGACTAGCAATAAGTTACATCAAGTTCTATAATATTGTGTTCACACATTTCTGTGAATAATGCAATTTAATATGTTAATACGTATTATCGCGACCACGATTACAAGTTTCTACACGGTTTGTAAATCATATTCATACCGATTACATGGTCTACAAACCAAGACCAACTGTTCCCTGACACCTGAGGTCGTCACAGTCGTATTTCAAGTTCTCCTTGTCCCTCTTGAGGGATCAGGGAACAAACTGTTGATTCCTTGTGCACTCTATTTATTTCTAAGTTTATTGTACTCGAAGGGTCCTCGCACACACACAAGGATTCATGTGTCACGCGGTACCAATACTGTTTTGCCTCGAAAATCCTTCCAAGCGCCCCGTCGCGATTCTACTTTCATGAACGAAGGACCGCATAATTTTGGTGCGTTGCGATAGACGCATTTTTAAACATGAGTAATAATTTTAGTCAAATTTCAAGTAACGTATCCAGCACATTAATTGTTACGCTAATCTCAATTAACCAAAATCTAAGATAATGCTGCTTTACTTCAAACACCAGAACAATTTCTATTGTTCGCAGAGGACTTTATGAAATTTTACTACATGTCCTACGACATTCTAGAGAGCCTACGTAAACACGCAACTAATTATATTTTCTACATATCTTTACAAAAACCGGATCTTGAATATCATACGTGCGTGATGGCCAATATGGTTTTATCACGTATTAGAAAATTGGGTTAGCGTAACAAAATGTGATGCAGCAAGGCGATGCATTTCGAATGAATCGAAGAAACCAGAATACTCCGGATATAAACTCGAAGAGAGAAAGAGTGGAAGAGGGGAAATCGGGTGGGTGAACTGGTAATATGGGCAGAGGGGTGAGGTATGTCAGTGGGTATGTCTCCGTTTTGAACAGAGCGGACGTGTCAGTCCATGGCTGGTCGTGAACGAGATACTTATACCCGTATATCGGCGCATGTAAGTCCAACGTTTTCAAGAATGTCGGCCGCGGTTTGTTTATTGCTTCCTCTTTCGCGCGTCAAATTCGAAGGCCGATATTTGCAGATCTTTCGTTAATCCCAAATTAATTAGTTAATCCCAACGGTTTCAATCTCGACTACTTTAGAACATTTATTTTTATTTCTTGAAATTAAAATCCAAGAGCTCGAGATAGCGGAAAGAGGTTGCAAGAATACAAGTGAATTGGTCCTGAATTATTGTTATTTTAAGTATAGAAAATACAGTAGTAAAGAGTATTCGATAAAAAATCATTTTTTTTCGTTTACTAACACGCAGCTAAACAAATGCGAAGATATATTTTTACTTGTTTTATTCCTATACGTTCACACCTGCTTAAGAGTACTAAAACAGTGTCTTGTTGCAACAAATCTCAATTAAACATATCTGTCAAAACAATAAATTCCACATAATAGAAAAGATATTAATAAAGTCTTGCCTCTTTCATATTGATATTGTATAATCAGTTGTCGAACAAATTTCGTTGGATGAAAAAATAAATTACTTAAATTCTTATAAGCGTTTGAATTGCATTATGCAACAATATATATAACAGTACGGAGTTAATTTTATTGGTTTTTGAAAAAAAAAACAATTTATTTTTTAACGACTATACAAAACTTTATCAGTTTGTGCTTTTAAACAGAATTTTTAAGAAAATGTATTTAAATATATGAAATTAAGCATTAATTAATTGCTTTGATAGTTTTATTAAAAAAAAAACCAAAAGTAAAGTTAATCACTTTGGCTTGTGAACAATTCATATACCTTATGAAAATAGGAATACATAGATTACGAGCACTATCACTGTATACACTATTACTTTCTACTAGCCGCATATATAGAAATGGAATATTTTGTTTTTGAAGATTGTTTCAATAATGGAAATAGTAAGTTGTTCAATGAGTTCGCAGAACGGAAATCAAAAAACAAATTTATAGTTGTAAAAATGACTTTAAACATTTTTATTTTAAAGGAAAAAGTTTAAGACTTTGTATTAAAGTTTTAACCTAAGAACTTTAAACTAAAAAGACTATACGTTATAAAACGCTCCAAATCATATGTTTTTCTTGTATCGTTAGCGAATGTAGCACCCATCGTACACATAGCTGTTTGAACCCCAAAACTTGATTTAAAATATTGCTAAAAAATATTGAAATTTTTGTTGAGTTTCGCATCAAACATGAAATATTAAAATGACATTGAAGTTTCAGTTCTACTGTTGAGGAATAGACGGCGTTCTGCGAACTTCTTGAACAACCTAGTATATCTAAAGCCTCTGAAACAATTTAAAATGAAATTACGTGAAATTCACTATCCTGCGTTTTACTCATGATAGTTGGACAAGTACGTATTTTGTATGCATTTTACGAATACGTATATCTACAAATGTGGCACAACATTACAAACGTAGAAGTTGCGCTCTAGATCTGTCCAAATTGCCAGTTAATATTATTTGTACATAAATACTTTTGAAAGTACAATATAACCTGAACAATGTAGCTCTAAATGTTATTGTTAATGTCAGTAAAATTGTCAATCGCTTGACATTTGAAAACAAAAATACTATTATGCGTGAAGTATTTAAAACGACACAATTCGGTCTTTTCATGCATTGGCTCCCTGAAATTTCAGTAGGTGTCCAAAGACTTTTAAGCGGAGCGAAGAAGGGGGGCGTACGTGCTACAGATTATATTCATAGAAACAAGCGGCCTATTTTCTATCGCCGCAGGATGGTCAGGGCCGCGGAGTCGTTGCGTCAAATTCTTTTACTACACCTCGTTGAATTCTTTACAAACCATGTAACTTTTAACGAATTTGTTGCTGTCAACTTGCAGAATCATAAAATCGATAAAAATAGCTTTAAAAATAGCTTTGCGAGCGAATGCCGTATTATATATAGTTTCCACTGTTTTATTATTTAAAGAGTGGGTTACTTTCTTTACGGATATACCTTACGGATTACTTACGAATAACTAAAAATTAAAAAAAGAATACAAATTTAAGAATTTGAACTAACAATTTGGTTTAACTTATTCATATCTTTTTATTCATAAGAACGGAAGATTTGCATGATGCTTTGTATCAACATTTTTCATACACCTTTCTGTATACTACAAAAGATATTATCGGAAGAAACAAAATGACGCGGTGTGTGCAATGCTGTATATCCATCGAGACAGAGTGACAAGAAGCTTTTTACATACTGGTTACACAAATTTTTAAAAACAGCTGTGCGGAGTTACCCTTTCAAAGAAAAGTACATGTATACGAATACACTGTATTTTTGTTAGAACCGCGTTTTTCTGTTTACGTCTATTGTGGAATATACATGCGTGATTTTTTTTACGGGCTAATTTTTGTACAGAGCAAGCTGCAATCTATATTTAAGTGATTATAACTTTTTTCTTTTTAAAGCGGTTTTATGGAAATTTATGCTATTATATGGTATAATTCTTTCTTTATACTTGAATTTTTTTTTACTGTGTTTGAATTTTGATATAAACTCCAGTTAACGACTCATTTTTTTTAAAAGCACTGAGACGTTTCTGGATGGAATGTATTCAGTGGAACGTTGTTGAGTATATTGGAAATTGTTGCTTTGAATTTGACTGTTCCGTAGTTTTTCTGAATGTATCTGCTTCGCTTACTCACACAGAAAGACTCATAACGAGGAAAACCTGCACTGCCAACCGACCATTCGCATGTGTCATGAAAAAGAGTGTATGATAGCATGAGTTTTAACAGAATCGGTTTATAAATAAAGAAATTAGACCACATGTAATACAACATATCAAAACAACATAGGGATTAACTTATCAGAAATCTTGTACATGAAAGTAGCTGGACTCAGCAGCAAGCATACTGAAACTATTTCTTGTTCTTAAAAGATAACGTTTTAGTGTCATGCAGCGAGACAATCCGGATCCTGTTTCGCATACAAAAATTGTATATTCCATAGCCATAGTGAATCCACTCTTCTCCTTCTTAACCTCCATCACAAATCTCAGAGTTTTATTAAGCTTTGTTGAAGCAAACTGTTTTTCTAAATCATCGTGATTAACAACTATAACAGATGTAATACACAATAAGTCAGGAATGAATAAGTCAAGGAACGAACAAAGATCCGATGCATAATGGTGTTTATTGTTACTTTTCGAGCATGTTTTTCTACAATCACGCGTGGGACTTCAACGCTCTTTATAACTTTTTTCTTTATAACCAAATCTTTATAACATAAATTTCTTAACGTTCTAGTTATATCGTAACGCCGGGGAGTATTCTTGGTGGACACAATTCTTGTGATCTAACTAAATATCTGGCATACCGACTAATCATTTTTATTCAGATTTATTTATAATAACACGGGAATGAGAGTTGCATGAAATTTATGTGCGTAATACATGCACATGCATAACTGTGATCTGCTCCACAATATGACATTTTAATGAAGTTAAGAGATAAAAACTAACAAAATACCTTTACTGTGGTAATAATCCACATTTCTACATTTAAAAAAGAGAGAAACTAGACATATAATAAAAAAAGATAGTGGTGGTTGCTACGTATACGTATATCTTAGAAATCGGTAATAACAATATTAGCATATGAATAGAATAACTGTAATATTATAATAAGTAATAATTTATAATAAACAGTCGAGATTAATTTGGAACGGTTATTTTTCAACATATACGCAACTACTATTAATTATCGATTGATTACGTCAGCAGTTACTGTTTATTTTAATATTGTTTACTTACTGACTGCTAATGTCACCAACGAATGTACAATAGTTAAAATTGGGCAAACTTTCTATTTTTGTACACTGCATGTTATATTCTGCGTTCTATTGCTATTGTTCTTCTATCAATCATTTTTAGTCGTTCCTTAATGATAGCAGTAATAATGGAATACAAGATACTATTTTATTATAAGAGTAGCTCATTCGCGTCACAACAATACTTCTACCTCAGAAAAATAGAACGTGGGTCGAACGTGAATTAAAATGTTTACTGAAACCGCACCGAAATTGATTACTGAGAATGTCGAAAGCTCGTTGTTTCTATTTGAAGATTCTATATTAATAAAATGTATCGATTATATTATAAAGACCTACAACTTTGGCATGGATAATTCCAAAGAAAATGTAATGTTTCCGGGACGATGCACGTGTAGCATCTTTATAGACAAAAACGTCATACCCTAAAAATTCCTTGCCTTGACCACAGTCTGCAGAATCAGCATATGGAATAATAAACACAGTTTCTCGAATCCACAAATCTTTCAAGACTTTAAAAAGGACTTTTATTCGCTTTTTAAGTTTTGTTTCTTTTTTGACATAGAATGTTTTTTATAACATGAAATTCAAATGACCGGGTTTTTAAATTGCACCTGAAACATAAAATTCAGATTACTCCACGTAAAACTTAATTATAAACCTTAAAATCTAAATTTTGCGGTTGCAAGTATGTACTTAAAACAAAACTCTATGATTAAATGTTTCATTTTATTTTCAAGTGTTTTACGCACATTTTTGTGCTTTGTGTATGTTGTGTTTCAAACGTACATTTGTGTGCTTAATTATTCTTAAATGATGATGTGGATACTCGAAAAAAGGAGAGCAAATGAATTTTCTGTCAAATTACAGTCATTTATTACAAAATTACCACATTTTCTTGTTAACTTTTTAAAAATTTTTATTTTGATTTCTTACAAAATTTATTAATGGTATTTACAGTACCCTGTACATATACTATTTTATATAAATATTTCTTTTCCTTTACAATCTTTAAATGTTATAAAATGTGTTTTTTAATGTTAGAAAGTCACAAATAATTTGTTGTTAGACCTAAATTTTATGTTAAATGACACAAACAAATGTTATTATTACATAATGATTATACTTTTCACTAAATAAAAAAATACAATATTTTTATGACGAGTATACTTGACATAAACATTAAATAGATTAAAACGTGAAATTAAATTACCTGACTTAAAACTGATATTGGAACAAGATATGGAAAATATTCACAAATACTGCATTTTTATTCTTGACTCTGACAGAAGTTATCTATAATGTAGTACATCGCTCTTCAAGCTCCTTCTAATGGTGCTTTAAAGTGCTCTATCGCATGAAATGGTTCGGTTTACAACCGGAATATTCACGAACGCGATCACATTTTTTTGCAAATGTAAACCTTGGAACACATGCATAACAAATTTATAAAGTAAATCACTTCATTATAACTTTTAATATCATAAAATTAATTTTTAAATAACAAAAATATTTTTACAATCGGACCATTCTTTTAGATTAAAACAAGAAATACATAAATTTAATTCAGCCAACAGTTTACAAGATTAAAGTTGATAAGCATAGTCTGTTTTTCTAAAAAGGAATAAATATTTACAAATTCGATAAGTCCGCAATTTTTTAAAAAGCTTAAGACAAGTTGATTAACGCTTTAAAAGATAGATAGTGCTTTAATTTCACATGTATTGTATTACATTTTAATGCGTACAAAATTTGCAATGTCGAGATCAAAAAATGATCGACCTAACACGGAATAACTCCGTTAAAAATGACCGTAATATAAAAAACAAAACTAAATTTAGTACAACATAAAAAAGTTATTTTTTCTGGTAAGAAAACTTTTTTTTTCAAGAAAATGCTATTGTATCTGTTAAAATTGTATTATACATGAAAAACTGAAGTATCGATCCAAAGTCTTTGTGATAAAAACTACGAAGCTAATGTTTTAACTTTTGAGTACTACTGGGGATAATTTCGTCGAACGTCTAGCTTGATCGCCGGGAAGCTTGAAGCTTTACCGTGAAAAATGGGAGGAGTTCGAGTGCGGTTATTCTCGATCGACTAAAATACGCTGCCGTGCTCGGAGTTGAGATGCATACGGAGTTAATGCTAGAAAACTGTCAGCCAGTCAGCCAACATACGTTATACGTTAAAAGTCTTATAACACAAAACTGATTGGAATGATCAAAGTATTGGATCATCTATAGTTCTTTTAAACATAATTAGTTTTTATATTATGTAATGAGAGTTTTTTTTGCGATAGCTTTCCTTAGTAGATCTTTTTTAATAGTACAGTCACGACCAGAATGTTAATCTTTGGGACTAAAATGATTGTTTTAAGGTTTCAGAATTTGTCCTCAAACCGTGTATTTGGAAATGGTACATGTTCCGTACACTTCAGATTTTCACGGTTATAAAAAAATTGAACATATTATTCAAAACACCAACAGGATAGATGAATTTATTGAAGAAGAAAATTAACTTGCTTTTTTGTAAAGGAAGTATTATTGTAGCCATTTGAACCAGTAACTAGAGATTTAAGAGGCAACGGTAAAAATTCGAAATTCACAATGTTTTCCCAATGATTTAATAAGTCAAATCAAGTAGAATTGTTATTGATTATTTTTCACATTTCAAATTGGTAATATGTAATTAATAATTTTTTAATATTATTAATAATTTTTCACATTTCAAATTGGTAATATGCGCGATAAGAAATGTGCACCATAATTAATTAAAACCACCATGTAATTAGTATTTACCGTTGTCAATGTAGTTACACCACAATGATATTGTTTGGAAATTCGGACGAATCTAGAACCTGCTCTAAGAATTTATGAATTTACACTTTGGTTATACATATATATTAATATTAGCCGTAAAAACGCTTATACAAATTTAGTTAATTTATGTTATACATATTATGTTCTTATAGATATGTTCTCATAGCTACATTTTTATGCAATAGTAATGTTAGACAATTGACTGTACGAATGTTGACTGTATTATGCTTTATAGATTTTCTCTACTCTGTTTTTCGTGGAGCTAATTGATTTGAAACGAAATAGGTATAAGAAATAGAACAAAGATTTCCATAACTTCCATTGCCCTTTTCACCCTTCTCCTAACCTTCACCCCTGCTCCCTTCTCACCTCATCCAATATTCTTAATAAACCATTTTCCATATTTTTTCTAACTTTTCGTCTCTTTATCGCCATCTCACCTTCCTGCATCTTTCCCAATCTCTTCTAAACCTAATTACCTTCGTTTTCCCTACGTTCAACTTCAACGTCTTCTTCTCCACATAGCACTCCAGTTTCTTTAGCAGCCACTGCAGCCCCTCCTCGTCCTCCGCCAACAACACCACGTCATCTGCGTACTCCAGCACCCTCACCTCCGTCCACCTTCATCCCACGCTATTAAAATATTAACACATTGTTAACCGGGTGTTTTTTTATAAGAACTAACGCGTGTGTTCGGCGATTTTTTGGAAAAATTGAAGATGCACACTTTTATTACATAATATATTTATTAGGAACTTTGCACATATGTTATTTAAGTACATATTTTAATATTTTTTAAGAATATGGTAGGCTGTGAAGCAAGCACCTGGGTGGAGGGGAACGTGACACTGATTACAAATGAAGCTAGTTTCACTGCGTAATCTTTTCGAGCAGCAGACTTTGCACCTCCTGTAGCCTCTTTTTTTTACTCCTTTCGCAATTATTTTCTCTAGGATATGTTCGCTTATTTTACCGCTTAGTTGACAGGGAAGATCTTGCTGAGAGGCTTTTTTAGTAGCAAAGGAGGATGAATCAGTTACGTGACTACATTCAACAGAATGGTCATTTACCCATTCTCTAGCTACTTCTAACAAAAATTTTTTATATCTTATTTTATTCTGTGGATTGAAGGTACAACAAATTTTAAACGCATCTAATAATCGTCGCCTGTACAGTCGGACAAATTATCTTCACAAAATTCTTCTTCAAAAAGTTCGCAATCGGCCATTTCTAAAAATTTAAGAATAACGATTTATACGTCGCGTCCTAACTGAAAAAATGTAAAACAACTTGATCTTACCACGTTTGCTTATAATCTGAGAGTTTCTCAATAATATATTTACAGTTTGAATTGTAAATGTAACGAAGACAAATGGTAAACAGTAACCACAATTTGAATGTATAATACTTCGTCAATTACATTAGGTTATCGAAAGACGTCATCTGGCGTTCCCGGTCAACAATGTGTTAAAAAGCGTCAGGCTCAACGGGCATCCCTGCCTGATCCCCTCCTCGACCAGAATCACTTTCTATAACAGTCGTCCACCCTCACTCTACAGCTCGTTTCCCCTTATACCTCTATCACTCTTTCCCACAACCATCTACTTCTTCCAACTACTGCCCTAGCACCATCATCATATCCACCGTATCCAATCCCGCCTTAAAGTCTATCAGCGCAGTCACCACCTTTCTGCCCCTTTGCAGCTCTCTCCCCACCAGGTACTTTACCACATAAATGTTGTCCATCATCCCCCTGCCTTCCCTAATCCCGTTGTATCTCCACTTCTTCTCCATCTGCTTCCCCAACTCCTCTCTCTCTAACACCATTGTCAGTCCTTACATGCCGACATCAATGGAACTTCTGTACTCCGAAATCACCGTATTCCCTCTTACCTCTGCAATAATCCTCTTCCTCTTCCTTGATCTTTCTCCATCTTCTCGTCTGTCTCCTCATCTTTCTCTTCTTCCTCCTGCATTTTCCACTTACTACCCCCTCCTTCCGTTCTTTCTGCATCTCCTTCACCCTTCCCTTGTTATACACCGCTCACTCTCTCTATATCTCACCCCCTTCCCACCTTACTTCCCTCAATATCACTCCCTGCCCCTCCCTATACCATTCGCCGCTCTTCCACACATTTCGCATCCTATTAAAATTCCTCCACTAGCTCTTCCTCTTCTTTTCTCTGTCTTCGCCTCCTGTCACTTTCAATCGTATCCCCCAGTAGGTATCTCCTGATCCTATCCTACCCCTTCTTAAACCCCCCTACGTTTCCACTAGACCCACCGCATCCCACTCACCCATCATTTCTCAAAAACCTTTCCCTTTCCACCATATTTCCCTCTCACCTTCGCTACATTCCAGAACCATAACTGTAGATTTCTTTGTCTTCCTGGTCTCGTCACAGCTTCTCTACCTTATTTCCCACTTCTATCTCCTTCCACAGCTTCCTCACCGCCTCCTTTGTCTCCTCCTCCTGCACCTCCATAACTATAACCATTACATTAGCTCTTCTTCTCTATCTATCCTCCTTCTCCTTTTGGCTATCCAGCTATCACTTCCTCCACCTCTATCCTCCCTTCACCATCCCCACCCTTGTTCCTAGTTCCCTGCTTTCCGTCCACCTTCCTGCTCAACTCCCTCACCTCTTTCTTCAAGCTTTTTCTTCCAATTAACGAGCACCATCACGCGGACATTCACGCCACCTGTCGCCTCCTTATCCTAACTTCATCCGCTAGGCGCGCTCCCTTTTCCAACTTCTCCCGGCCTCACCTTTGTCGGCCGCCCTACTCTCTTGGCCCACTTTTTACCTTGTCGCTGCCAGCGCCTCCACCTAGCCCTCCACTTCACGCTTCCACTCCACTACTTCCTTCTCACCAATCGTTCTCTCTAAATCTTACACACTGATCACTTTTCTCACTCCTAAACACACGCCTAATCTCACCTACACCGGAAACGGAAGTCCTCGATCACGTTCGTAAATATTCCGGTTGTAAACTAAACCATTACATACAATCGAGCAATGTAAAGCACTATTAGAAAGAGCTTGAAGAGGGATAAACTTCATTGTATATTGTTTCTGTTAGAGGCGAGGATAAAAATACAGTATTTGTAAACAATTACCATATTTTGTTCTAATATCAGTTTCAAGTCAGGTAATTTAAGTTTTACGTTTTAATCTGTTTAATGTTTACGTCGAGTTTACTCGTCATGAAAATATCGCGGTTTTTAAGTTAAAGAAAAGTATAGTCGTTGTGTAATAATAACATTTGTTTGTTTTGTTCAATATAAAACTTAGGTCCAACAAAAAAAAATGTATGGTTTGAAGACATTTTACAACAATTATGAACAGTATAGAAAAAGAAACATGCATCAGTACATGTACGAGGACAGTAAATGCCGTTAAACAATTTTGTGATAAACCTTAAAATCGAAATTCTAAATGCTTCATTTTATTTTCAAGTGTTTTACGTACGTTTGTGTACATTGTGTACATTGTATTTTAAACGTACATTTGTGTGCTTAATTATTTTTAAATGATGACGTGGATACACGAAAAAAGCTGGATAATGAATTTTCTGTCAAATTATAGTCATTTATTACAAAATTACCACATTTTCTTGTTGAATTAAAAAAAAATTTATTTTGATTCATCAGAAAATTCATTAATAGTATTTATAGTTCCCGTACATATACTGATAAATGTTTCTTTTTCTTTACAATCTTTAAATGTTATAAAATGTATTATCAAAACATCTAAAATCAAAATAAAAATTTAAAAAAGGTCAAGAAGAAAATGTGGTCATTTTATTATAAATGACGGCAATTTGACAACAAACGTATGTGCTGTGCTTTTGTTGAGTGTCAACGACACTGTTTAAAAATAATTAAGCACACAAGTGTATGTTTAAAACACTTCAAAATAAAATTTGAGAATAAAATGAAAATAAAATAAAATGAAACACTTGAAATAAAATTTTCAGGTTCATATTTCAGTTTTACTTGCAGTAATTTAAATTTTAAGTTACAGGTTCGTTTTTGAAATCTGGTAATTTGGATTTCACGTTACAAAATGTTTTATATCAAAAAAGAAATAAAATGTAAAAACCAAATAAAAGGAGTTTTTAAACTCTTGAGAGATTTATGGATCCGAGAAACTGTTTTTATTATTCCCATGTGCCTGCTCTGCAGGTTGTGGCCAAGGCAACGAATTTTCAAGATATGACGTTTTCGTCTATAAAGATGCTCTAGGTGCATTGTCCTAGAAAAATTACACATAGACTGTTGCACTTTTCTTAGAATTACCTATGCCAAGTTTGCAGCTTTCAGGATCGATAAATTTTACTGACATAAAATCCTAATAGACAAACAGAGTTTTGACTTTTTTAGGTCTCAATTTTTGTGCGCTTTCAGTGCACATTGTAATTCACGTTTGGCCCAAGTAATAGTTTTCTTCTTAACAGGTAAAATGCAATGAAATATTTGTTGGTATTATTATTCAATAAAATTTGTAGCCGTAGTTACGATTGTGTGCAGATGAAGTTGTGCAGTTCCATTTCTATCAGCTACACGTATTTACTTAATGATTAGACCATTAGACGTTCGTATTATTGTAACGAAAGTCAAAGAAGTATTAGAATCGATTGGTGCAAAAATAATTCTATTTTGCAACTTCGATTCAACTTTGCAAAATTTTTAAATTAGATTTGGCGAGTATTACTTTCGGCGCTTGTTAACGTAAATTTGTTTTCATCAATTTTTGTACGATAATTATTTTATTACTTTTACGTCATATAGTCCTTTTGTCCTGTCAACATCAAGGGAAAGGCATCATATTACAAGTTATAAGATTTGTCTTAATCTTAGCTATCGTGTTGTCATCATGAAAATATGTATTCATTTCAAAAAACGCCGTTAAACACGAAAAAAATTCTTAGTCTCTCATATTTGACCCATTAACAAAATGTTTAACGCGTTTTCCTATAATAACAATTAAGCGAGATAATTGCGATACTTAAGTTATACATATTATTTGTTGTTGATATTCAGTTAGATATACAGCATATACAGTTGATTATCCTATATATCATATATATTTATATTACAGCAAATGTGATTAATCCTGTGATTATGCATAATTGCTGGTTATTATATATAATCATTACTAAGTTTGGTAAATGTGAGGAATTCTTGAATATTTATCGATTTAATCGGGGAGTATATAATTCCTAACTCGTAATGGCGAATGTGATAAAAATCCATTAGCGTTCGTTATTCGCAGTCTTTTTCAACGTCAGGTAAACCTAATGAACATGCAGTCCCAACCAAATAATGATTTTAAATTTATCAATACTATCAAGTCTATCAAGACCACTTGATGAAGATCGTACAGTTCGTACACCTAAAAAGCAAAACTGTAGAAGAGGGTCCAAGTAAAGTAATTGGTATTTTTACTATATTTGGAGCCTCCTGTATACTGCAAAGTGACAATAGCCGTGAATTCAGTAACCGAATCGTAGAAGATGCTCGTGCAATGTGGCCGGTTGTGAAAATTGTGCACGGAGAACTTAGGCATAGCCAGACTCAAAGTTCGGTCGAGCGTGCAAACCAGGATATAGAAAATATACTAAGTTCTTGGTTGGAAAGCAATCAAGTTATGCTTTGTACAACTTATGAAGAATAGGGCACTTCATAAAAGCCTCAAGTGTACTCTTTATGAAGCAATGTTTGGGGCGCCTGTAGAAGTAAAGTAGAAAATGTCTTCATTCGCGAATGACTCTATCGAACATCTTAGAGTACTGAAGAAGAGCTTCAGGCTCTAATAAAGGCAGTTAATAATGCTTCCTAAAACACCAATAGCGAACAAAATTCCGATGTGAACAATAATGAATCATCGCAAAATGATACTTCACCTAAAGTTCAATTTGAGACTCAAAAAGAAGATGAAACAGCGTTCACTTTAATCCAGACGGATATTTTAAGCAGACAAGAACAAGTAAGAAAATATAAAATGAGTGTTAAAGAAGGTTTAGAATCACAGGCATAGAAAATATTGAAAGTTTTAAATCTTAAATTTTTTTCTGGTAAAGTTGGTAAGACAGTGAAATTACGAGTACCAGACGTTGACAGAGCAAGAAGTTATACACGAAAATGATTAGATTGATATTAGAATTTCAAAATGAAGTATTTTATAAGTTAAGAACAAGAAAAGGAAGACTTTCAACATGTATACCAGAAAATCAGTTTACAACCTGTAAAGAAAAATTTATTTTGCTTGACAATGTTCTACATATAGCAACATCAATTCCAGAGTGCGTTACAAAATCATCTCTCTTTTTTTTTTAATTCATTTTTCGGCACCGACTGCTAAAAGATATTTTTGGCCTAAAGCCCTACTTCTGTTTAAGGTGGGAACTACCAGAGCTACAGTATACATATCACATGTACAATAAAAACCACCAGGGTGATAGGCGGGATTCGAACCCGGGTCTCTCGCGTGGCAGTCCAAGCCTGTATCGACTACACCACCGTAGCTTTCCAAAAACCTTCTTTTTCTGGAAGGCATATCAGCTTGTTTGTTTTTGATATGTAACTGTTTTGTATGAGTTTCAACAATAAAATTGTATTCTCTAGTTAGGTCTTTCATTTTAACAAGACACGTCAGTCCCTTATTTAAATTTCGTTCAACATGTATGTGACTTAAAATAACTACTTATTGAATTTTTAATTGTAAATTATAATATATTGTTATTCGCAGCTTCTTGTGTCATAGTATCCAAGGAAAAACTATCTTTCTGGCTAGTAATTACTGAAAAAACTACGCTGTATTCTACTGGTTCAATCGGTCAAGATATTCATTACATTCACCATTACAAGTTGGGAATTATATAAATTCGCTGGTTAATTTTATAAATATTCGAGAATTCATTACATTTACTAAACTTAGCGGTGATTATATATAATAACCGGCAATTATACATAATCACTGGATTGATCACATTTACCGTAACATATTATATAATATATACTGTTGCGAGATGAGAAGATAACAGTCGGAAGGTTATTGGTGGAAAGGAAGAATTTAATTTGTTTTTCTTAATTTCATCTTTGACTTTCTCTAACAGTTTAGACAGAACATACAATGACACAGTAGTGTCTCAATATTTATAAGCGATAGTATAATTTTACTATTATAATCGTTTTAAACTACATCTAATAAAATTATAGATATTTTTTTAGTATGTATTTAAAATGTGAGCATAAATAAACGAAATTGTGTAGGTAATGTATAACAATAAATTCAATAATATGTCACGTGGATTCACTAATATTTGACGTTCTATATCTATTATTACGACAATGCTTCACGATTTCTTTCTCTCTATGATTTTATTCCACTAAATTCTAACTCATATTCTGTTTGCTTTTTTCACCATAACTTTGTCTAGATAAGTTGAAGAAATAAGTGTGATCGTTTGAACAAAAAAAAGCACGCATGTTGAGTCTATGACCGATTCTACGTAGAAATTAACCTAAATAAACAGAATCAATCATGACTCCGACTGCAATCTTTTTATTTCGCAACAGTGACGGATTTAAGTGCTTTTTATTATACAATTTACGCGCAGAAATGTAATACGAATAATTCCGTACAGAAATTTACACGTATTTTACTTCCTCAAGCTTATCACCAAACCAGAAAAGTACGAAAGAACCAATAAGATATACGACGTGTTTACATTAAAAAACGGACACACGCACTCGTGCGAGCGATAGTCATTTATGCTACAAGTAGACTAAGAGGCGAATTATTTAACAATCGTGTCGTTGCAACATAAACTTCAGGTTTATATCATATTGACGGAAGGGCCAGTGTGGTAGTTATCGCTACGAGCTATAGTGCTTCAAAAATGGACTTTCAAAGCAAATGATACAAAATTCAGTACCTTGCACGCTTGTGTGATAAAGTAAAACGTATAGTTAAGGCTGAAGATACCGGGCATTTTTGATACGACACACACCGCTCGAAAATTAAAATTTTCAAAGCAGGTATTGCACAAAATGTTTGGTTTATTCTTAACTGAAATGATTCATGGATAAATTATAAAATTTCTGAATACAATATCTCAACGATATAACTGTGATGATAGACGCAGATAAATTCAACTTACTTATATAATAATTGTTATATAGCTTAATAATTATAATTAAGTACAGATAAGTAAAAGCTATATATCGCAACATATGTAACCACGATTCTATCTTGTACAATTATCCGTTGCAACTCTGAATAACAACTCAAAATTACTTTATACCGACTCTGTACCAATCCTGTCTCAACTGCTTGCTGAATTTAAACTGACTTTATACTGATTTTATATTTTAGTGAAAAACATTTACGCTCTTCCTCGGGACTCTCTATTAGCTCAAATTATTCCACAAACCTAAAATATTAATTTCTAGAGTGCACGTGCATTAAGCATTTCTTTGTAACACATGTATGCTGGAAAAAATAATAAAAATAACGTAAGGAAAGGATGTCTTTGGGAAATGCATTCCTACACAAATACACTTGCATGCGCAGAAACATACACCAGATTTTTTTTTTTATTGCATAATCTAGTAATGATCCGGTGATCCATTTATACGAGTATGCAGAACGTACAAATTTCCAACTTTTGTCAGCATACGTTTCCATCAGGTTGGCATAAGAGCAGTCCGACATAACTCGGGTACCCCCTCACCGGAGGGGCCCGGGTATCCATGAAGGATTTCCTCTGCGTTACAAAAAAAAAACGTACGTTTCCATGAATGATTTTTTCCAATCTGTCCAGTCACTATCTATTGTCAGTATTGTTATGCTTGCCGAATACTATTCTTTTGCGTTGTTTTCGGCAAACAGGCGTAATACTTGAATTTTCCTTTCATCAGAACCTATTTTATTTCTTATACATTTTCGTTCGAAAAAGTTCATCCATTCGTTAGTATTTTGCTTGCCTATGAATTTATCTAATATAAAATCCTTCTGAATATGGCTTAAATTCGATTCTTTATTTTCTCTATCATCTATACGAAGTGACAAGTTTTTTACTAACGATATCGAATCTTCTTAGTGAATTTCTGCTGTTGCTGTGTCTAAAGTTATATCTCTTAACGGACGAGAGGAGACTCTCAGTCGCCACGGTGTTTCGCGTGGCAGGACGAGTGGCGAGTGAGAGGCCACACTCGGTGTATATGTTAGATTTTGTTATCTCCAAACAACAGGGTCGCACTATTGGTGCTGGGAAAGGCTTATACAATGTATGAAATGACATATAACCGAGATAAGATATTGAAACATTCTTCTATGAGTGTAGCTCTGACAGTGATTCCGACATCAGTTGAGACTTGGCAAGCGTTGCAAAAGCATCAGAAGAATTCTTTCAACGTGATTTTGTGTGACCCTACAAAAATGGATTTCACAAATGAACTCAGCTCTAGTGAAGACGATTTTTATTTTGATACGGTTCATGACGAAATCCTACGTATTTATAAAGAAATTAGTGAGATGGATAGTTCCATTTGGGAAATGGAAATTTGTCTGATTAACTCGTACATTCCGTACAAAGAAGTACGTACAATCACGAAATCGAGCTTCAACATCGATCTCGGACCCCGATGAAATTCGTCTAAATGGAAAATTTCATGTCATTTTAACTGAAACAAAGAAGGATTGTAAAGTTTGTTCTACCCGAAACAAGCCAAGTGAAAGACATGAAACTTCATATTATTGCGATACATGTCCAGAACAGCCACGAATGCATCTTGGTCAGTGCTTCATAAAGTATCACACACAGCGAAAGTACAGAACATAATTTTTGTAAAAATAGAGTTTTAAAGATGTAAATATAGATAAACAATCGAAATATAACGTTTTAATGAGATACTTTATATGTAAGATTATTTTATTAAGTGTAAGTCACTCAACACATTCGCAAAAATCGCTTTGTTCTGTTACCTCACCCAGTCGAAAAGTCGTCGTCCGTTAAGGGATATTTTCCTCTTCCAAATATATTTCATTGAATACTAAATTATATTCCTCATCAAAATAATGGAGAATCATCTCTGTTAGTAAAGTTACCGAAATATTTCTAAATTGACCTTTCTTGGACATTGACCTACATGCATTCTTTATCGTATTTAAATTAAACATATTATGTAGATCTTGATGTTGAAGTTCGGGTGGAAATGTAAGGGTTATGTTCTCGTTTGCCAGACGAATTGACTTCATTCTGTTTACGATTGTTCCTCTTCTCGATTCTTCTTTGACGACTTTAACCTTTCTTTGAACAGCGGCTATCTTGTATTATGACGAAAAACCAATTTGTAACCAGGCTCAATTTTTCTTTGAAATTGACCATTCGACCAATGTTCTATGAAAATTATTTACATAAATTAGATGATAAATGATCATACAGCAAAATTCAATATACAATTTTACCTATGAAAATTGGTTTTCAAGTCGTCAATTTGGGCGTTAAAAATTACACAGGTGAAATTGTACAGAATGAACTACGTTCATTACTAAAAATACGAAGGTCGATTTTCACGTCCGTCAGTTTTATTCCGAAATCAATCTTGCCAATAGGCTCATGTTAAACGGGAAGTTTCTACGTTTACACGTATGGAAGAGAGAGACACGTATAACAGTATCTTTACGTAACTAATTCATAAAAAAGAAGTGCCAAAATACAGTCACTCCCAATTACAGAACCTACGCTACGTTTCGGTTCCTTTTTCAGAATGTCCGAAGCTGAGGATGCCTCAGGCAAGGGTAGCAACCTAACAGCGGTGGAGGCGATCTCGGCCAAGCTGGCGGAGGTAACACGACTGGCCGAGAAATTGGACGCGAGGCTGTACGAAGCAGGCGCCAGAACACGACCGATTTCCACCCCTGCCTCCTCGAATTCCTCCCTGTTCTCCACTTCTACACTCGCCACAATGCCCACGGCTGCCCCTTCTAGCCAAGCTCGGACCAATTCTTCCGAAGTTCTACCCTCCAGGCATACATCATCACCGAGTGTTGCATCCACAGCTTCGTTGACCGCCACTTCGATGCTATTTCGACCGGTTTGCACGGAGTTTACGATCCTGACGCCAAGTTCGATAAAATCCACGGAGGAAGTAACGACGAGCAGTTCTGGGATATCTGGGTTGATGGTAGACACGACAGTGATAACGGATGGAATATCATCTGGGACGAAGACGGTTTCCTCGAGAGCGTCAAATTTGCCGACAATTGGTTTATCCACTGCTCAGATTGAACCAGTATCTTCTAGAAAATATTTTCCTGTAGCATTGACAACGTGTACGACGATCACGAAAGACACAATGACAACTAGTGATATAATATCTACGTCGACTCCAGTTGCCTCTACGGTAACAATATCTTCAATATTTGGGACAAATTCGTCGATTGTTCCTGCTACGACGGTTTCTTCCGGGACAGTTTTATCCGCAGCTCCGGCGGCATGTACAACGACGACTATAAATGATACGATAATGACGACCGATAGAAAGACATCTGGGTCAATGACAGTTGCTTCTGCAATGCCAAAATCGCTCGGCTACAGACCGGAGAGCAGTTTGGTATCGGCATTCGTGACGAGCGCATCTGGTTCAACGGCAGATTCGGAATTAGGGTTAAAAAGACTCTCTACGATGTACCAGGATGTCATAGGCCATCCTCAAAATGGTTCTTTATATTTGGAAGACGATGACTGGAAGCGGAAGGAAGATATGGATGGCAAGGTGAGTACTGTTGTCGGTGATTTATTGCTTGAGTGACTCTCCTTCCTCTCGCTGTACGCTGTAAATAGATACTGGAATCAAAAAGGAACAACTCATCGGTTAAACCTAAATAGATCCTGCCTTAGATACGTTAAGTTCTGTTTGAAAATTGTACATATTGGAATGGCAAAGAAAGGAGTTTTTTTTTTATAAGAAAGGCAAAAGGTACAGGTTCTTTTCGTGTACGGTAGCGCGCGTTAATTAAGGATTTCAGTCATCTTTTCGCCGTTATGTCTAGAAATATGTATCTTGATTATGATGTACTTAAAGTACTATGAGATTATGTATTTTGATTTATTGATGTACTTAAACAGTAGTCACTCTATAATCATAAAACATTGCCTACAAAAATGTATAACCATTTTTATTACATATTAACTAAATGATTTTTTTCCACGCAAAGTGAAGTAATTACAATATTATATGTTGGAATCGTATTCTTAAATCTCGCACTAAACTAGTAAAGAGTGCATACACGTTTTCTTGATGATCGTATATCTGCATTTTCCTATGAAATCTTCAATTGAAGACTGCAATTAAAAGCGTGCAAAAATGGTTAAAAAATTTTAATAAATCAGAACAATTATTATCACATTATAGAATGTTTATAAAGTTACATTATTAAATAATAAATTCGAATGAGTGAAAAAAACATTTATATAAAGAAATGTGAAATAATTTTATAAAGACGTCTTTTTTAATTTAGACGAAATTGCTAAAAATAGTGTTGCATGTTTTTCATAGCAAGGTTATAGATTATGGCTTTCGACAGTTTTAATGACATGGGTAACTGGATAATATGAATTAGGTAAGGTAATGAGTTTCTCCTACAACCAGCATAATTCTGATTATGTTTATAGATATCATCCCAGTTGTGAGAAAAGTGAGTGTAAATAGTGAAATTAGGGTTGCAGATAATAATCCAAATTTTCATAATTGTAACATTCGGTGTATTCGTTTTTCTGAACTCATGACGAAAAGGAAGGTTACTGCAACGATGTGTAAATTTGTATTAAAAAATTTCAAGTTATAAATGAGTTTGCTATACCACAGTGTTTATTAAGTAAAGCACTTCGTTATATGAATATAGTAGAGTATAACATTTCTTTTTAAATTTTACGCGATTCTTTAAAGTCATTAATACTTTTGCGACGGCGGGTTTTTACATCAGCGCGCTAACAGAGGCTTGGCCATCATGCCATTACATAATGCGCATTGCACACATTAAGAGCCAACGTGTCGTATATAATAACTGCCGGATATAATCGGCGCCACTTAATGTGGCGGGTTTAACACTATTTCTACCAAGATTTTGTGTGTACCTATTTCGACCAAGAGATGTCTTTTGACACCTTTGCATATGCATACAAATAATTGCCAAATTTGTCAGGATTTCAAATTATCAATTAAATATAAGATGATAATCAAACGTGTTTAATCATATAATCATTAACTGCTCAAACAGTGATCAGACTGTTTTCAATGAATACGTTCCATACTCTTGATACTAAAGCAAATTTATCCTTCTCGCTACATTAATTATGCTGGTTTTTATTATCAAAACGCAAAAATCGTAGTACTTCCATGAATCCATTTCGGCTCATAACATTGAAAAAACATGAAGAGCCCCGTTTTTTATTCTATAGAAACGATGCGTTAACCTTTTTTTGTTCATATGCACCGGGTACATATAAAATACCAATGTCTCTAATTTATCTCGGTTTAAACTCCATTTTTCTCATAGAACTTTTGTGTGTTTCCATTTCTGCGCATTTTATAATGTATTCCATGACATTATTGTGAAATAGTAAATAAAATGCGGTGCTCACTTTGCTCATCATGACGTTTCGCTTGACGTGCCCAGTTGGACCAGATATATCTTTGAAAATGGTAGGAAGAGGTGGTCTGCGAGGAGAAAAACTTGTTTCGATCTTTTTCCAAATTGTTCCATCAATAGCAATTTCAATATTTGTGTTCATTGCTTTCTTCACTATTTCGCAGTTTTACTACTTACATACCTGCAATGCTAATTTCAACAATGCAATTTTTTAATTTTTCACGAATAAAAACAAAATTCACGTCTATTGAAGGCACCACCAGAATTGGAGAATAAAATGTATTATTCAATTTTTTTGGAACTGGTTACAAAATGCAACGTTGTGGAGAACAGGCAAATATCAAAATTAGGCAGCAATTTCTACATTTTCCGTTATAACTGAAATTGGGATTTATAAAATGATTTAAAATTAGGCACTGTCATGAAATCCTTAAGGTGTCAAGAGACACCTCATGATAGAAATAGGTATACCATATGCACATTTTTAGATTCAGGATGAGCTCGAAGAAAATAATGTGGCTGAATTCAACAACTATTGTACGAAAACTCAAATAATTAATTGTGAACAAATTATTAAATTTAGAGAATAATTTCTAGTTCAAATTGGAAAGGTGTCTTTTGGCACCTCTTGGTAGAAATAGTATTAATGGATGTCCGATATAACCGGCGATAATCATAAACGGGTTATAATCGACTTTGAGTGACCCATGTTCTCTTGGTGCGCACAGCGTCTTATGGTGCCATATATTGTGTCACGATCTACCGTCGGGACCGATTTTTATATTAATTTATATCACGAAGATTCGCGGTTTTTCGGGGCAACGTGCCTACGCGACACTCCCCTGGGATGAGGCAAATTATTTAATATCTTTGGGCGAATTTCTCGAGGGATGAGGTGAATTCTTGCACGAAACCACCGTAGGGATGCGCTTGTTCGAGGAAATGTACCGGGGTGGTTACAGGAGGTTGATAGGGTTCTTCAACACTGCTGATGTTCTCTTTAGTAACAAAGGTTTTTATTGCTTTCACGAGTTTTTAATAAAAATGTCTAATCTGGGAATTCTGTCCGGCACACGCTTTTCGTCTGAAAAACAGTTACTTAGTAATTCAGGTTCTCCAGGGCTTTCGATACGCAAGTGAATGCGCCTCAGAATACTCAAGGATATCTTAGGTTTCTGTGTCCCTAGAGACTCGTTGGATAGAATCGCAAATTAAAATGAAGTTAACAAAAAATATATAAATAAAACTATATAGATCTTACTAAATATAGGGATCGGAAAGAGAGAGATCGAGAACCAGAAGTCTACTGGTTCCCGAACTAAGTCTAAGTCTGTTAGCTAGTTAGTTAGTCTGTAGTGCCCGCGCTGCGAAAAATACACCCTTATATACCCGGGCCTCCCTTCCCAGAGCTACCCCTCCTCTAGTCGGGGAGATTGTTAATCACGGATATATTGTCAGTTACTATGCGAAGGTTTGACCCACCGCTCTGTTTATCGAGGGTGTTTGGTGGCCATCCGCTATCTACCTGCAAGGATGTTTATGACTAGGCTACCGGTGGCTCGCAGCTGTGGTTTGTTGGCTAAGCATTTGCTTCTTAATCCCTTTTTTAAAATATTTATGGTTACATTATTAGTTGAATATTCTGGGCCCCTTGAGCGTTCCCACGCGGTCTTTGGTTATTTCCCTTCTTTTCTCTCGATCTCTTTCCTACTTCCTGAGGGTGGTAACGGCGTTCGTTACAATTCTGACAACTGCATCGCTCCATTGGCGTGTTTTGTTTCTAAGCGTTTGGAAGTCAAAACGTTAAGATTCTATTGATGCGACGGAGTATTTTCTATCCCTTTGTTGTACAAAACTGAATCAATTGCTTGTTTCGCTAATAATGCTTTTCAAATAAATATAACAGATTTGGAAATTTTTGTCATGTACGTATACTTGCACATCTATACACATGGAACCAGCACTTTTTACAGAAATGCACCGCTTGACACGACGTTTATTCTGTTTTCTATCGTCGTTTTTTTCAAGCTTAAGCTTTTAGAGATGCCAAATACCGTTGAAGTATTTTTCGAAGCAGCATTTTTCCTGCTCTAGTCTTTTCCTTATGGGAATAAGCAAAAATTTGACAAGGAAAAATAATTCCATAAAATTTTCCACTTAGTTCATGGAGATAGAGGGTTATATTAGTGACCAGTACAGTTGATAATTCCTTTCAAAAACGTTAGAAACAAAAAATTCATTTTGTATTCATTAAATTAATTCAATTTAAATTAATAAATAATCCATGCAAAAATTGACGTACGGAGTTCTGGTCTAGTTACTACAGCGTCCAACTTTTATCAGTACCTTTATCTTATACGGTTTATTCAGCATCTTAAATTTGTTAATTTTCCTAATATTGATTCAATTTGAATTATTATTTCTTAACTCTTATTGTGCCACACACCAGTGACCAAAAATTATTCGTACAATAAAAGCACAATGGAGTACTAATAGGCTGCTTTAGAAAACCACATATATGTATCGTTCAATACGTTATTATTTTCTGAAATCAACATCTTCATAAAATCGCTTGCAGTGTACACTTTTTTGCTGCGTAAACTAAGACGCACCGAAAGTGCCTGCTATTTGATTGCTTTCTTTTTCCAACTATTATTAGAAATTTGGGATGTGAGACACATGCGTATGTGTGTTTGTATGTATGTGTGCCCGTACAGGACGGCCGCGTGTGATATGCGAGGACTAAATGAGTGCATGTGGTATCATGCGTGCGGGTGCAACAGCCGTCTCTGGAGCTTGGCGCGCAGCGGGAAAAGACTAAAGAGCGCAAAAAGTTAGTGTTGGCGTAGCTGAGTCCGAGAAAGTTGTAACTGAGTATGGCTGCAATTATCACCACATCGTTACTAAACAGTTTTTTGTATTGATACGTTGAATACCGATGGAGTAGGAATGCACTACATACATCAGCAAAATCGTGTGCCTAAATTGTTTAACAATCCTAAATTCTTTTATTCGGCAAATGCTAATGTAGAGGGGATGAATCTTGAGAATCGATCATATGCGCTTCAGTTTATCAATACAAAGAACATAGAAAATGAGATAGGACCGAAAGGTATGTAGCAGCGTTCATATAATCCAATGGATGTCGTTATCGCCACTATCGGAATGTCTTATTCTGTTATCAGAATCTGGTTATATGCGTTAATGAAATCGATCGTGAAAAACGTTGGATTTCCAGCCAGTGCCTATAGAAAGTTCTCAATATGCGGTACTGAATACCTTTGCGGAATGGTTTATTCAATGCTCGATAATCGCAACAGGACCACGAACTTTATCATGCCGTTGATGGCAAAAGTGCGCCATGCGTATCTTCCAATTAATGCCCACGTGTTCATACAAAGTTTGCTCCATATCCCGTCTTCGTTACACGGAAAGAACAGCATCGTATAGTTGATTTTTAAAGGTACGATAATACCAACACTCTGCTATTGGTTTCGTAGTTGTTCTTCTCTCCACACTTTAGTCCAGTTGTTATGCCGCGTGAGTAATTCCGGACCTTAAAACGGCCCTACGTTATTGAACTACCTCGACTCTACGTTTACCTACGTCTACGTTTACGATTATTACCTAATCTACGTCTCTGTTCGTACCTACGTTATTGAACTACCTCGGATATCAGTAGTCTAATTTTTGACACCTCTGATAAAGGAAAGTATGCTAGTGACATGTATATGATGTGCTATGGATCTTGTCAGCAAAATTCACTATTTTCTCAAACAATATCTGAATTTGTTCAGCAAGGGTAGCTTATAAATTACGAAGGAATAGATTAGTACAAATTGTGTGAAATAAGATCTACGGGGCAGTCATGACTGCGAGATTAATCTAATCTCACACGTATTGTGTAGGCTTACGATTTTCTAATTCCTAAGTTATCGAAAACTGCCCTTCGATGTTTAAATATGTGCAATTTACCTTGATTTTAATATTCCGTACAGACCTATGTTGGACAAGGGTCCTGCAAGGTGATACGAATCTTGCTCATCGACTGAGAATTTCATTACTTCTGTCGTAGTATTACCGATCGGAAATTGTGCGAGTAATTACATAATCCACAATTTCGGATCTTCTGGAAAAAATGGCGATATATTATATATTATATAT
>JBCFXI010001671.1:0-44130 GCA_038496175.1 Ampulex compressa
TATATATAAATATGTATATGTATATAAACATAGAGAAACGAGTGTGTACAGGAAGTTAGAGAAACGGCAAAGCATACCGCGCTCGCTGTGTTAAATCTCGATGTTGTTCGTTAAATAAACCCCACGCTTCTTCTGAATCGTGAGTAATGGGACTTCGGTAGGTCGAATAGATTAGACACGAGACGTCCGCCGGAGGGCGAAAGTTCCTTCGCGCGGCCAGCAGAAGGCTCGGTTTTTATTTGGAGATCGAAAGGCAAAATCCCTCGAGGGCAGAAGATTCATGCCACATGCGCGCATCACCGATCGATTCTGGTGACCGTGGAAAAGGATTATTTTCGGTCGCGGCGCGACGAAATTAACGACTGGCAAAAGACACCGACGATATTTTCCAGCCCCGAAGTGATTCTCTCCGGAGGGTGGACATTGCGTGGATTCGGCATACCGTCGCGTTTCGAAGCGGAAATACCGAAAACCCTGGCTCACGAGAGCACGAGAATTAAATGTACCACTAAATACTACTAGGAGGATATAAAAAAAAAAAGAGTGCGAAAGAAAGAAAAAAAGTTTTAATACTCAGATGTAATGAATAATCTAACCGTCGTTTATAAATGAATATATAAGATGAATACTAAATATATGAAGTAAATATATTATATATATATATTATTACTGCATTGCATACATAGTATATATATATATACATGTACGACGATATATATATAACTATTTTCTTCTATGAATATTGGGAATGACTGGTGCGTGCTATTTT
Organism: Ampulex compressa; assembly: GCA_038496175.1. Lineage (NCBI taxonomy): Eukaryota > Metazoa > Arthropoda > Insecta > Hymenoptera > Ampulicidae > Ampulex > Ampulex compressa. Next base: position 770 of record JBCFXI010001671.1, read on the forward strand.
CATTGTATTGCTGTAAGGCGGGCCGCGGACGGCGGTGGGACGCGAGACGAACGTTTCGATTTTCGTTCAATCGATTATCAAGTTGCACCGATTTTACGATTATACCCAAATACATAGTTCTGTGTATCATAGAGGCACTCGCGCGCGAATGCTGTCAACGCTTGGCCTAGATTCTCCATTAATCATATTTCGTGCTTCGTATACGTGAATGTACTTAATACGAATCGACGTACTTAGTCGCGATAGATAAAAAAAAAAAAACTGCGTAGGTTTCGTTATCCAATGAACAAAGGAGATCGGTGTTGCGTGTATCGAAGTAGTGGTATGTAAATTTTCTTCTAGGAAACCCATTCGGTGCCCCTTACCTGTGTCACCACCATGAGAACCTTTGCCACGATATTGGTACGTCATTTTGACACGATTCTTGACTTCGCGATGTTGCCTGTAGGACAATAGATCTTCGCAAAAGGTGATCAGCTTAACCGAAACTTCTATTCGCTAATGGCTAATTAAGATCTTCGTAGGCGTAGACGCAACTTCTAGACGTTTAGCATAGACAAGAATGTTGTCGCTATTAGCAGTTGCCCGAATATGTTAACTACTTTAGTCGATGTCGATATTGGTTTCTGGTCGAGATGTGGATAACAATATCGTGCAGCAAGGTTTTTATGGTCGTACGGAGATGTTTGTCCTACGTTAAGAATTTTTCGCGTCCGAAAATTGTCGACGTCTCGCGTCATTCCTGTCACGGACGCGGATCGTCTTACGCGGGCTATCTCAACACCGAGCTATACCAAAAGCAAGCGAATAAGAAAAAAAAAAATATGTATGATGTGTAAGCCAAGTGCCTTGTGTCCTGGTAACTAATCGTTGACTCTTATCTACGATATTAGAGAAAGTGAGAAAGAGAGAGAAAGAGAGACAGAGGAAAAGTGGAGATACCACGAGGGGACAGAAACTTGCCAGTGTCAAGCTTAAGGAAACGTAAAACGTGTTCTTTGGTAGGAGAGGACCTTTATTTCTCTTTCGCCATTGAGAAGAGCGATCGAAAGGAGAATCTTGGATGATCGTTCGTGAAAATCGTATTCGCCTATTGTCATCATTATCGATTATTTGAACCTTGTAGCAAATTCAACGAAGTCACCGAATCCCCAAATTTTATCACTCGAATTTCCTCCTTCGCGGATATACGGTTTTATGGATACATCGATCGCACATCGTAATTACGAATTTCGCGTTCGAATATTCCTTTCACAGTCAAATATCCCGCGCATACTCGTCGGTGGTGTAGTTTACATCAGCAATCATAAACTATGTACGACTTTAAACGCACAATTGTCTAGCCGATAACGATAACGTCCTTCTCCGGGATGAAAGCAGTACTAGAATTCGCTCCCTAATCACTCCGACCTGAACCAATGAGTCTGACAGAACGATAACTATGTGCCAAAGCGCATTGGCGAGGCCAATGCGCAAAACCCGCCCCTGTGAATTAATCTTTAAGAAAAGCTCGTTCGACCCACCGGCTCATTCAGCACCCTTTCCACTGTCCACGTCTCTCAAAAGCAAACCGCAATCCTCCAATATGATTTCCACTCGATCGAGGACTTCGTTGCATTTGCCAAGCGTCCACCTTACTTTCCGGACATTACGAAAGACCAATGGAGGCACGCTCTTTGTAGATCAATGCTGCGTTAAAACCGGTCAATACCAAAACACCAGCGTTCACTTCTATACCCTTTCGAAGACCCACGAGCCCATTTGTATCATCCGAAAGGCGTCTCGTCTCCTTTAATTCGAAAAAAAAACCTTGATATCCGAAACAAGGCTCGGCTTTTCTCGCGGATCAGTCCGACGTTCGATGAGTCCTGAAAATTTGGCGGAAGCACTCTTAACCCTTTCGCTACCAACGTCGACTATATCCGGCTATATCCACCGAACGCGCTTCAGTGGCTGGCGCCGGTTATATCCGGCGCGCACTAAACGCGTTACAGTAGTTCTCAACCCGTACGATGCGCTCTAGCGGCATTTGCGCTATTGCAGCAGCGAAGACTCGTCGTCGCGAAAGGGTTATATCCCACTAGCCTTGGGCCCCTTCGTATTTAGCCTGGTCGACTAAGCTACAATGGCATGCTCGTGCATACCGTGGCACCTCTGTTGTAATTATTAGAATTAACGACACAGACCCTCCTGCTGTAGTGCGCACGAGGCCCCAGCACCCGCTGAGGGGTCTTTTTCATTCGTAGCGGGAATCGTTTGGTGTTGCGATAGGGGACAGACGAACTGGTAGGAAGAGGATGCGAATATGCTTACCTGTGCGTATGTATTAGACGTGCAACTCTGCTTCCACCACTTTCTTCCAAAATTCGAGGCTTTGTCGTAAAAACTGATTATACATTTATCATTATCAAAGTATCGTCCATTGTTGGCCATTGCTTTCTCCCAACTTTCGGGCAGCGTACGAAAATGCGCGTTGAAAAAACCGCTACTTATAACTAAGACCATATATGGAAAGCGGAAGCAAAGCTGCACACCTGATATACGTCCCTGTGCGGATCCATGTAAAATAATGTAAAATCGTGGCGGCCGATCCGGGGCGCACCGTACGTTTCTTCCCAGCGATTCTACGTTTTTAATGTATATCAACAGAACCGCAAAGGAAAGCTATGTCTGCAAGGAATTGATGTACATAGTAGAGCTCGGTAGATAGAAAAAGTTTCGTGGCCGAGGGAGGCCCGAGGTCGTTCCTCGGCTTCGAATAAGGAGGATAAATTAATTCGCGGAACGATGCGCCGGTTAAATCCGTACTTGTGCAATTGGATAAACAAGGCGATTGGACGCGTTGATCGGTACATTGAATAGGATGAAAAAGGCCCCAGGCGGACAATCCTCCGTTGGTAGTTAGTCCTTAAACGCGCACGTTCTGTCTCTGAGGTATGAATGAGGTACGGAAAGTATTAATTTGTAAGAAGCTGGAGTGGAACGGCCCTGGTTGAAATTGGATTCTCTGACGATGGTTTCTCGTTGTTTGAGTACACTCGCGCGTACCTCTACTCCCTGAGTGGAGAGCGGTGCTTTTTGCGTGCCGATTCACGCCAGGCTCGAGTGAAGGAGGTTCGGTTCCGACACGTCCTCGAGCGTTAGAACGAAGTCTTTTACGATATCCAATCGCTGTCCTGCGCGGAAATCCTTCCAAAGAGAACGATTCGTTCGAAGCACCACGGTGCGAGTATTAGGAACTTGAAAATCAGCTTTGCGAGCAGTCTAGCTTTGGATAACCGAATGGGTTTGACGTAACTCTTCTCTGGCAATGCTTAAGGCCGCATAAGCGTAGCTTCTAAGTCGAGGCTGTCGAATCGATCTTGTCGAACGAGGCATGCTCTTTGGTCCTCGTAAGCGACCGCTCGTCGTGGTCTCGCGCGTTAATGTTTTTTCCTCCTTCCTAAGCGATCTCCGACACGTCTACCCACGCACCAGTGCTGTACGATATTCAACGCATACTATCTGTACATTAAATAGTTTCGGATTATGCGCAATGGAAATTATTTGACGTGGTCGCGTAACGATTAAGGCACGAGTTCGCGGTTACGTTTGCGGAGTTGGAAAATGTTGCGTCATCGGGGGCGACGTCGAAAGATACGCGAAATGCCGCTGACCCTTCCGACACCATCATCCGCGATACATCGGCGTACAATAAGCCTAGTTCTTTATACCTTAAGCGCGACACAGGCCATCATTGTTATCGCCCCTTACGGACTTGCCCCGGAAGAGTCTTAATGCACAATCAGCGTAAACGAGCGTGCGGTCATTTACAAAGTTTTGAGATTACTTTTTTATCGAATCACGCAGAAGGAGCGAGCGGACGCAGGGATGGGATCGTAGCAAAATTGCGTCCCGCGTCGGCCGCAGGGACTTCTAAAAAGACTCCATTAATATCGCCATTCGATCTGGGACGAGAAGTGTCCCTATAGAGACACGATTAGGGATTAGTGAAACTAATTTTAAAGTCCGCGGGTTACTTGTTTTAGCACCGTTTTATATACGCATTAAACTAGATCGTACTTTCGAAGATCTGCATTTACTGGATACCTTGAAGTTTGCCCATAATCCGAGAATCAAAATGCAATGTCAAATCCGATTACTTTATCGTAATTATAAGCGACGCGTAGCGCGATCGAATTCGAGAGGCAGACCATCGCGAAGGATCGATCATCCCTTTCGCGTCGGAAGCGATCGAGACGCTTTACAATAAACACTGTGCCAAATCGCCCGAACCTTGTAATCAAATCCTGAAAATCAAATGCCGCTCCTTGCGCAACGAGCGTCGTCGGGGGCAATCTCGTTGGTACGAATCGGGCGGACGCTCGTTTCTCGGGTGTGTCGTCGAAAAGCAAAACGCGTTTCCCTCCGCCCCTCTCCGCCCCCTCCTCCTTTTGCAAAAGCCGAAAATCACCGCGCGACTTTCCCGCTCCTCCTTTCGCCCGAACTCTTAATCGATAAATACTATATAAGTGAGAAACTAGCGGCGCCTCTTGGCCCCACATCAGCGAACGTGTAATATGCAATAATAACATGTATAAAGAGCATGGATTTTATATGTATCGTACTCGTACATGGAAAAATCATGCGGTATGCCCTCTAACCCCCCTCCCACCCCCTCCCCTCCACCCTCCCTACCCCCCGTCGAACTTCCATATTTTCGACACCTTAAACGTATCCCACGATCGAGAATCGTCGGGTGACGAATATTCGAACGGCGTGTAAAGAGGTATCGAGCCATCGTCTGTCGTCCGTAAGCAGTCAGGCCTCTACTCGAGAGTAACGGACTCGTAGCTGAAGTTAACTGCTGACAATCAAAGCGAGGACGATTTGGCGAGGATGGTTTAAGATCGGCGAGATCAAGGGCAACGCGACCTGCGCCTCGACGGTCGAACGTCGAGGAGAGGGTTTTAAATAGTAATACGAGCAGCCGACGAGGGATACTCTCGAGTAAATTCCTGCCGAGGGGAGATGCTTGATTGTAATAAAGGGATGCGAGATAGCAGTGCACTTCTGAATGTGCGCCACTACGTGTTAGGTACTATTAAAGTTAACGATTGTGTAAAGAAGGCGGGAGGACGGATGTGTATTATACATAAATACAATAACTATGGCTGAAGCTCCAAATCAAAATGCAATGCTCTAGAGAACGGACGCCTAAGAAGCCGCCCCTCGCACTTTGCGGCGATGCGGCGGAGGGCGGTGACGTTTCGTAAATATTTTTCGTGTACCTTTAAGTAACGCTGTAAGGAACAGTATTAGTGATCGATAACGATATAGGGCGAGCTCGAAGTGTCTGCTTCAACTTCTTTGAGATCACACAGGCCCGCCGTGAAGGCCACGCGCGAGGGAGATTTGAGAGTGGAATCCAGCCAGGTAGCGAGACTCATTCACGGCGGTCGATGCGAGTGGAATTTAAGGGGCAACGAAATTATTTTGAGTCTCCATCGGTGTCTCGAAATTCTATCCGCGACCGGCATCCGTTTCCTAACATTCGAAGGAGTTGATGTCCCCGTACAAGGCACTCCCTGCTCCACGTCTGAGGATAGAGACAACACCGGAGCGCGTCCCCTTTTAACGAGATCTTCTCCAGGGCTGGACACGTATTTTCTTACAACGTCTTATACGCTAATTCCTGTACAACCATCCGACGCCCCTCGTACCGCACCTCTGTACATAATATACACGATCGCCAAAGCTGTCCATGCGTATTTTTCTGTATGACGAATGAGAACAAATTTTAAACTCTGTACAGGCCGATCGGTGTATCGCTGTTGTGCTCGATGTTGTTTTTCTTTTATACCGCACGAGACTTCGGTACGTGCCCCGCAAACGGGTCGAAAGGGTCCGCAATTGTACATAGATTGTAAAGTCCCGATTTGATGTAAGTCCAGCCCTATTCTATCTACTTCCTGGCCCGGCTTACGGCGCCATTATTTTTCTCTCTCGATTTAAGCTCAAAGCATGTCTTAGAGCAGGTTGCTGCGAATAGGCATGCATCTATCCGACGTTCAATATTCGGCTGAACTGGAAATTAAAAGCAAACGAGAGGCGGAGTGAGGAGGCAAAAGGAAGGAAGAGAGAGAGAGAGAGAGAGTGTGTGTGTAAAAAAAGGGACGAGATAGACGTCTGACATATCAAAAGACAGGATTCTTCTTGACGGACAACCACACAGCAATACCTTTCCGCTCAATACGGATAATAATGCAAAAAAAAAAAGTATAACAATGTTTTGGAATGTTTTAATCGATGGATTTAGAGAGTTCGATTAATTAGAGACAAGTAGAGAAATTTAGATGCCCCAGGCGAGAGCTTTGCGGAGCGAATGACGATAAGAATATCTCGGTTGGGGTGAGGGGTGTGTTAACGCATTTTACCGGTTGATCGCTGATAGACGCTGTAATCTCAAAAATCTTTCGCCACGCGCGTACATGCGTCGCGAGGTCCTTCTTGGTCGCGAGAAAAATTCCAAGATACATCCACGTAGCGCCTGCGAGATGGACGTCGGCGGAATTGCCTGCGTCCCCTGGAATCCTCGATCGTTTCGAATACGTATATATAAACGTATCTAGAGTACGCTTATATGATACGTATACATAATATAAATATATAAATATTGAATCCTCTATAGACATTGCTCGATCGATTTCCACGGACTGCTCCGTTCGATCGGCGTCCATCCTTGCGCAACTTGATCGCCCATCGTCTTCACCTATGCACAATCCGTTCGAACAAAATTGCCACACGTCGAGGCGTTCCTCGTAACCGTCAAATGCGCGCGGCCACGTTTTCCTACGTGACGGAGAAGATCCAGCCGCGAGACTCGATGAAAAATCAAATCCATAGGCGGACCGGAAGGGGAGCCACGAGGGAAGCCCGAGGGCTGACCGTCGAGGCCAAAATCTCGATCGTCCCAGCGTTTTCGTCGGCAGGACGGTCGTGGCTCCTCATTGCGTGGCCCTCGTAAAAATAATGTGTCGTCCAGCTGCTCTTTTGTACTATACATAATATATAGCAGGCACGTATGAAAGAGACTAATTGCCGTGTTTAAAGCGCAGATATCAAAAAGATAACGGAAAGAGAGAGAGAGAGAGAGAGAGAGAGAGAGAGAGAGAGAGAGGCAAAAATCGCAAAGGTAAAGCGCGGAGGAAGTGAGAGAGAGAGAGAGAGAGAGGGAGAGAGAGGTTCTATATATAAATATACATAGATGTTTATATGTCCCGTTAACGAGAAGTCGTGAGGAAAGAGGGAAGAAGATGCGAAACGCGCGGTGTCCGGAGCCCAGAGAGAGGGAAACCCTTGGAGATAATATAGGCGCGTAACGAAATCAAAAAGGTAAAACAAAACTTGTCCGCTCCGCGGCTTGCCAATACGCGGCGACGATGGATATTCGTTAGAGCGAGGATACGTACAACAGTACAAGATAGACAAAAATGTTTGTAAGATATCGACTAAGTCCTGGTAAATTTCACTTTAAAATAGTAGTACGGCAAAGACAATGTAAATGTGTGAGAGGTCTATTCCCCCGTAAAACCTGCCCTCCGGGAAACTTTCCTTGCCATCCCTTTCCTCCCTCTGTACGACGAGTGTAAAAAAAATATCATGTAATTAACATACCGATTAATGCCCGTGCGAGTACGCGCGTAATGGGCGCACGGCCCTTATTCGCGTCCACGCATGCGCATTACGACAAATGATTGATTGTGAGTCATTTAAATAATTGTTATATGTATTTTCTATATATTATGACAACTAATACAATGATATATATTGAGATGACATTACGGTACTATTAACTAAGTGTAGTTTATTTAGGTAAGTGGAGATTCGCGCTGTAAGAACGAGATAAGAAGGAATTGGGCTATTCTAGTCCAATATTTCTATGAATCTCACTAAAAGCGGGCCAGTACGCACGCGACACGAAATATAAAAAGGCGAGGCACTCGAGACGAATACCTTGCACCGCCGGCGACACTCTTTTTTCTCAGAATATAAAGGTATAAGGCGAACACAAAGCGCGAGAGCGTGCCGGTATCGTTTCGGGTGTGCGCGTTGAAGATTGCAAAAAACACTGAGTGAAGAAATCAATGTGGAATTTGCAACAAAAAAAAATGTATTTTCTCACTCCCACTGCGAGGTGTATGTTCATCGCTACATCTTATTTGGAACGAAAACCTAAATATTATATTATTATATAAAATTACTGTATAATTGTAACGAAAATTGTTTTTCAAACGATGTGGTATTTTTATTGTAGATATTATTATATAACAAATAAAATCATGATTCATTGTACCCTGCGTTTTGACTTAAAAACGTAAATCATTTTCCTTCGTAAAAAAATTGCTTCATCTTTCGGAGAAGTATAATTCTTTATGTCTCCATATTGTACTCCGTGGTTATTGGGACTATATATTATTATTTTCGAACATGTTCTGCTACTCGTTTATTATTTGTTATTTATTATCCGAAACATAATATCATATAATTTTCAAGTCAATAGAATTTTTCAGCTCATTATCCTACCGATCATAACACCCGTTATAATTATGTCATATACTTATTCTATTAAACTTAGCTTTTTCTATCGCAATTAAGGTCTATGAGTACATTTTATTATGAACGACAGCTTCACACAGTGGTTAATTGAAAAATAAAGCGATTTAGTCACAAATGTCGATGTTACATTGTATACTCGTTCGTTTTATCCGCGACCGGATGTTGCTTGGACTGAAACTACGCTCTGACTAGAGTAGTAGGTTTGACGAAAACACGGTGCCGCGGTCGGTTCACTTCCTTTCCACGACGTGCTTTACAAAATGCAGAAGGTGAGTTTTTTCTGTTCTCCCGTACCAAGAGTATTTTTTATAATATTTTCAAATATCATATGTTCCATCGTGAAGCTAACGTACCACTTTTATTACAGAAACAAAAGGAGCCGATCCATTCCGTGCAGGTCTTCGGACGCAAGGTACATATAGCAACTGCCAAAACCTAAGTTAGGTTAGTTCCATGCGTGGTCAAACCGATAATCCTATTACACGTCTCGTTCATATTTTACAGAAAAGTGCAACCGCGGTCGCTTATTGCAAGCGAGGCCGTGGAAATCTCCGCGTCAATGGACGTCCATTAGAGTTGGTAGAGCCGCGAGTGCTGCAGTACAAATTGCAGGAGCCTATCCTACTACTCGGCAAAGTAAGTCTTACCAGAAGATCCTGTTCTGTGTTAAAACTAAATACCCACAAATATAATCTTTGAGTATAAATCGGCGAGCCTGTGATGTTTAGTTATTCCGAACATGATCGGTTGTGATTATTAACAAGGATTCTGAGGTTGCTACAGAAGAGATCCATCGAATGAAAGATGGCTTTGTATGCGCCGTTGCTAATAGATGACCTTCTTGTAGGAAAAGTTTTCTGGAGTGGATATCAGAGTACGAGTAAATGGTGGTGGTCATGTTGCACAAATCTACGCCATCCGACAAGCCATTTCAAAAGCCCTCGTCGCGTACTACCAAAAGTGTAAGTAACGCGAAATTTTTAAGCAATTATGAGATTTCTGTGATTTTTGGACCATTACAAAATCAATGTTAAATATATTAATCAAATCCTTTACAGATGTCGATGAAGCTAGCAAGAAGGAAGTAAAAGACATCCTTATCCAATATGACCGTACCCTCTTAGTTGCCGATCCAAGGCGATGCGAGCCAAAGAAGTTTGGAGGTCCAGGTGCCAGGGCACGATACCAGAAATCTTATCGTTAACATCCTCAAAATTCACATTACATTTTATTCATATTATTGAATAAAAAAATATAAAAATCAGTGTACATAAACTTATTATTTTCCATGATCTACCATTCACGATTATGTCCTAAAATATGATATTTTTCTTATTATGATCAAGATATAAATTGAAATTATTAAAACTGATTTACGCAATAACTCGTATATATTTAGTATTGATTAAAATAGAGATCTTTGATAATGAAAAAATTTATATAATCATACCTATATCCTGTCTTGCGATAAATTTATCGGTACTAATCGTACAAGCTTGTAGAGGGAAGTCATGTATACACATAACCAACATAGTGCATTCAATATGGTGCAGTAGGTAGTCGTAACGTCACGACTAAGGTGTCAAACAGATGCTGTTTATGCTATTAAATCACGAGTACAAAGAATAATATATTTATAAAAATGAAGACCCGTTTTAACACGTACGATCTCATATGCTCTGTAACTGAGCTACAGAGGTAAATAAAATTTTAATGATTTGTAAAAATCAAAGATTACCAGCATACCAAAATAAGGTTATGCAAAAAGTAAACGTATTCTACTTTTTCCCACAATTTTAACACTGCATGTCATTTTGACAGAAATTGCAAATGATACGATTAATTTGCCCTGTATTTAATACAAGTTGAAATTATAATGTTTTGTTGATCATACGAAAATGTAGTGACATAAAAAATACTCTGCATTTCAGACTCATTGGTATGCGAGTAAATCAAATATATGATATTGACCATCGCACATACCTCATACGGCTTCAACGTAGCGAAGAAAAATGTGTACTCTTATTGGAATCTGGCAACAGGATACACACGACAGCTTTTGAGTGGCCAAAAAATGTAGCGCCGTCTGGTTTTTCTATGAAGGTGATTTACAGGCTTTGCTTCTAATAATGAATTTTTTCAGTGCTTTAAAACAGCTACAAAATGCATATAAAATACAATTATCGAATGAAGATTTCTGAAATTCTGCTGTCGTTTTACAGATGCGCAAGCATCTTAAAAATAAACGATTGGAGAGCCTCACTCAAATAGGCACAGACAGAATAGTAAAGTTACAGTTTGGAAGTGGAGAAGCTGCATATCATGTCATCTTAGAAGTTTATGATCGTGGTAACATAGTTCTCACAGATTACGAAATGACAATTCTCAATATCCTAAGGCCACATACAGAGGGGGAGAAAATAAGGTAAGATTTAAATAAAGATTTATTATTTAACCCTTTCGCTGCGAACAGCGCCTTTTGGCGCTCGGCTATAGATGCTTTCTCTCAGCGAACAGCGCCTTCTGGCACTCGACTATGGACACTTCCCTTGAGCGAACAGCGCCTTTCAGCGCTGTTCATTTGCCGTCTTACGAGCGTGTCATCCGTACAGAAAATCTACTATCGCGCCGGCTGCTGAGAGAGTAATTCATTTGTAGGCGCTCCGCAGCGAAAAGGTTAAGGAATATTAACATTATTTAATAATGGCAAATTAGGTTTGCTGTTAAAGAGAAGTACCCAATGGATCGTGCACATACAAATATGATGCCACCGATGGAGGAGATTCATCAGCATCTACTAAATGCTAAGTCCGGGGAAAGTCTTAAAAAAATTTTGAATCCCATATTAGAATTTGGTTCCGCTGTTATAGACCATGTATTATTAAAAAGTGGTCTACCCATTGGCTGTAAAGTAGGCAAAGATTTTGACCCTGCTGAAGATATGCCAAAACTAATATTAGCGCTTGAGCATGCAAATGAAATTGTGGCCTCTGCAAAGACGAATGTTTCAAATGGATATATTATTCAAAAAAAGGAAGTAAAGCCTACACCAGATGGAAAAGAAGACTTTATATATGCCAACATTGAATTTCATCCTATGTTATTTGAGCAATACAAAGATCAACAATATAAGGAGTTTAGCTCGTTCGATACAGCTGTGGATGAATATTTTTCAACAATGGAGGGACAAAAATTAGATTTAAAAGCATTGCAACAAGAACGTGAAGCTCTAAAAAAGTTAGAAAATGTAAAGAAAGATCATGACCACAGATTGGTGTCATTAGAAAAGTCACAAGAACTGAATAAGCAAAAGGCAGAATTAATATCTAGGAATCAAGACTTGGTGGACGATGTTATCTTAGCAATACACAATGCCCTTGGAAATCAAGTAACATGGCCTTTCATACAGGTTCTCCTGAACGAAGCAAAAAGCAAAGGCGATCCTATTGCATCTGTTATTAAACAATTAAAATTAGAAACCAATCATGTCGCATTATTATTACGAGATCCTTATGAAGATAACGATGAAGAATCAGATTTAAAACCTATGGTAATCGATATAGATTTAGCCTATACCGCATTTGGAAATGCCCGGAAGTATTACAATCTAAAAAGATCAGCGGCAAAAAAAGAACAGAAAACAATAGAATCTCAGGATAAAGCTTTGAAATCTGCAGAAAGGAAAGCGAAACAAACATTGAAAGAAGTACAAGCAATACACAGCATTAACAAATTAAGGAAGGCTTATTGGTTTGAGAAATTCTATTGGTTTATTAGCACAGAAAATTACTTAGGTGAATAAATATTTCAAAATAGATGCTGGTATCTTATCTTATATTAAATTCCACTTTATCCATTTCTGTAGTGATTGGTGGAAGGGATCAACAGCAGAATGAATTGCTTGTTAAAAGATATCTCAAATCTGGGGATGTGTATGTGCACGCGGATTTAACTGGTGCCAGTTCAGTCGTCGTTAAAAACCCAAGCGGTGGTCCTGTACCTCCAAAGACATTAGCTGAAGCAGGCACAATGGCAGTATCTTACAGGTACTTGGATTAATTATAATTTATGCTGTAGATATATGCATATAACTATGATATTTTTGCAATTCAGTATTGCTTGGGAAGCCAAAGTAGTAGCCGGTGCATGGTGGGTTAATAATGATCAAGTATCAAAAACAGCTCCCACTGGAGAGTATCTTACTACCGGATCCTTCATGATTCGTGGAAAAAAGAACTATCTTCCACCCTGTCAGCTGATCATGGGTCTTGGATTCTTATTCCGTTTAGAAGAGAGTTCGATAGAACGTCATAAGGATGAAAGGAAAGTAAGAATTGTGGATGAAGAAAAGGATGGATTGGAAGATGTTGTTGTTGAGGATAAAGAGATTGAAATGGAACCTGATTCTGATGAGAGTAAGATTGTCTATGATTCATATACATTATTATAGTATTCTAAAGTCAGAGCGCCACCTGTAAATTATGTGTATAACTCAGATGAATGCGAGGATGGAAAGGATGAGTTACAAACAATTCAGGAGGAAACCAAGCCTGAATTACTGACAGAGAAAGACGATGTCAATGAGGAAAGTAATGATGAAGAGGTAGATCAAGAATCTAAATTTCCAGATACACAGATTAAAATTGATCTCTTGGGGCCCAAGTACGTTTTTCGATATGTCATTTTATATTTATTAATCTCTAATGTACAAAATAATGGTTTACAGCAAGATTACTTTGCAGAATAAAGATACACGTGGATAAAAATGAACCTTTAGTAAAGAAAGATGAAGATGACGTAGTGTACCTGGGAGATGACAAACCTATTATAATTAATACTCTGTCCAAGCAAAACAATTCGAAACCCAAACAAAACCCGGTTCCTAAACAAGAACATAGTAATCGTAATGTTGAAACTAAGAAAAATAATCAAGTTGTACTTAAAAGGGGTCAAAAGAGTAGATTAAAAAAAATGAAAGAGAAATATAAGGATCAGGATGAAGAAGACAGACAACTTTCGATGCAAATCTTGCAGGTAAATATATTCATTTTAGTCGATACTCGTTGGTCTCTATAGACCTTCAGTTTGCACCTTTTCTTTATATTAATAAATTAATAACCGAATTAATAAATATAAACATTGTATAGTCTGCTGGAAATGCAAAAGAGGACAAACGAAAGAGTAAGAATAAAGATCCGTCAGGGCCAAAGCAACAAGGGAAGAAGAAGGGTACATCAAGGCCACCACCTGTGATGCAAAGTGTGCAGATAGGTGACAACATTGATGACGAGGATACAGGACCAGCACCAGAAGTAGACATGTTGGATCAACTAACCGGAAAACCCGTTCAGGAAGATGAATTGCTCTTTGCTGTCCCAGTTATAGCGCCTTACAATACATTGCTAAATTACAAGTGAGTTTTGACCTTAACCAATTTTGTACGGCATTTATATCTACATAATTATTTCAGGTTTAAGGTAAAATTAACTCCAGGAACTGGCAAACGAGGTAAGGCTGCTAAAACGGCACTGACCGTATTTCTTAAAGACAAAGAAATTACTTCACGAGAAAAGGATATATTGAAGGCAGTCAAAGAGGAAACAATAGCCAGAAACATACCTGGAAAAGTGAAAATAAGTGCCCCACAAATACAAAAGTTGAAAAGTGCCAATAATAAGAATTCTACAAAGGTTAAGTAGGAAATCCTTTTATCTACTACGCATTACTCTTAAAATTACTGATAATTTTAATAAAATTATGCATTAAGAAATTAATAATGTATTTTAACTTGTTACAACTAAATAATGTTCTTATTCCGGAGCACCTATAGGACAAGTCTAATTTCTTTCTCACGACACTATCAACAACTTGAGCACAATGCAATTATATTTATAACAGGAAAAATAAAAACAAGTTCAAAAATAAATGCTCCCATAATAAACTGTCTTGGTATTAGGTACTTTTTACAGTCCATTCATTTGTGGCAATACCAAAATATATTGACTTTGGTTACACAGGTGTTAATATGTTACAAATATGCTTAAAAAATCTCACATTATAAATATACTAACTTACATAAATCTATCAATTGGAATTCTTCATAATATACACTCTTCACAATGTGGTGCATATTTTCATTTAATAATCATGTCATTATGAATCAAACATATCATCTTCAGAACTGCTTTCATGAATAATCAGTCTTGTTGATCGTGGTTTGTTTTTTGTTGCCAATTTTGCATTTTTCGTTCTATTAGGCCGTGACTTTGTACCTTTAGATATAACCTGTAACATATTTTAAGCATTCTTTTTTATTCCAAACACAATTAGATATAAATTTTACTCACTTCTGGTTCGGAGTCTGTTCTTGATTCATCGAGATTGTTCACGTTTGCCTTCTTTTTATTCAGAAGAGAAAATTGTTGGTCTACCACTGTTCTTACAGTAGGTTGTTTCCTTACTTTTGATTTCTTAACAATTTTTATGTCATATTCTTCATCAGATTCAATATCATTGAGTATCTCTCTTATGTCTTTTACCCCACCACGTTTTTTGTCCATTACGATTCCTACACTGCTTTCATCAAGATTGTCCCTTATAGGGATAGGACTATTAACTTTTTTGGCCCTTGGACTTTTTCGCTTTACGGGCATTGTTTTCTTTAACTTCTGTGGAGTGGACTTGATAACTTGTTTGGCAGAATTAGTAACACTCGTAAATTGTAATTTATCATCTGCTGTTTGGCCTAACTGTTTTAGTCCATCTATTAGTATTTTTTTGTATTTTTCATAGTCAGGTGTATCATTAAATTTCATAATACTCAGCATTGTCATATATTTATAAATTGGTTCAGGAACAGAGCCATTAAAGCATTGATCTAAAAATACTTGAATATCCTCAAACGCTTTTTCTTTCTGTTGTTGGACTGATGACGTATTGATCAAATCCTTCTCCCATGGAAGTGAGCCAACTAACCATTGAATTATATTATAGCCCAAAATCTCAAAATCGCCACGCATTGTTGGAACTATGTGGCACAAATGTAATTATATAATGCATAAAATAAGATTATTTAAATAATTAAATATTCCCCTTTACCTCCCATGTGAGCATCTCTGCTGGTATACTCAATTGTTCCATTGTGTGCTTTCTTTGGATCTAATTTATATTCAGATTTCGTTGTGTAATGTGAAGCTAATCCAAAATCAACTAGATATATTTGATTTTGAGATTTTAAATCTAGTAATAAATTTGCACCTTTTATGTCTGCGTGTACATATGTCTTATGGTGGATATACTCTAGTACATTTACCTAAAAATTTTTTTTCGGTAAATATCATGTATCATAAGCAATTTCACTATGTGTAAATAAAATGCAACAGATATAAAATATAGACCAAAATGTATATACATATACGCTTACTATTTGTAAAGCTATTTTATACACTGTATGTTCAGGGAAACATCTATTACTTTCTTCAAATAGCTTCCATAAATCCTTACCATACCGCTCCATCACAACAAATCTATATTTTGTATTTTTGTACTCATGGCTTCCAGAACCAATGTAACGCGGCATGCCAAGCGCTGAAAGTTTCTTTTTCCTTTGCCAACTCTCAACTAAAAATTTTGTATAACACGTTAATACATTAATATATATTTTAAGAATAGTAAAGAATAAGGATTCAATGTCAGAAGTTAAATAGAACTAATGTTAAAATCTGTGATGAACCTACTTTCATCTGGTTTAGCATTCCTCATATAAAAGTGCATCTCCACGAACAGTGGACCATTGCCATGAGGTTCCTATAATATTTTATCATAGATGAAAATAAGCACATAAGCGCGAATATTAAACGTGGTATCATACTCACAATCTTGATTACATTTGGATAATCTTTTGGTACTTTGCCAGTATATGGAGCAGCTGTAATTCACGATAAAGTATCAATATTGTACAAGATAATAATAGATGTTCTAGATTTCATTTCAACCCCTTTGCCTACAATGTTGTCTCAGAAATGTTGTAGGTCGACTGGGCCAAATGAAAACAGAACATCTAGGAGACATTTTATGGCTGATTAAGCTAAACATGATATAGACACTCCATTTTTTTTTTACCGCATTTGGACTTGTAGACATACTTTCTGAGAGAAATTAAAAAGTACCCCCCACAATGTATTCAAATTTGTATAATTTTGAATGCTTAGCCAAACCATGAATGGCACAATGTGCAACTAATTTTATTGTCACTTTGAGCTCACACCATCGGCACATAAATCATAGTGAAAGGAGTTTACATAGAAAAAGGAGGATAAGCAAGGTAGAAGTGAAAAAGAGAAACACTGTGTTCATATACCAGAATAGATCTCCCCAAATCCTCCAACTCCGATCGAAGTGCCAAGAATCCATTGTTTCTTTGTCATATCTGATAATATTTCGCCAGCTGCGATAGGATCCGGCAGTTTGTAGGCATTCGCACCTTTTTTTTTAGGCGCCTTTCTTATCGGTTTTGCAGACATTGTGAGGTTACAGAAATTTCTTCTTTGCAATATAAACGAAACTGGACACGGCCAATGTCAAAGTGCCAAGGGCTTAGTATCAATTTTAGATACTGCAAACCAAGTATCACCATGTGACAACTTTGTATTTCCGCAAATACTTTATACTACTGCACCGCAATACCACCGTTCTACGGCTACTAAACTGTACGATAGAATTTGAAGGCGGGAATCGGGATTACACAACAGTTTACGAGCATCAAAAATCCCTATAACATCGATGCTCCTATCGCCTCTTACATTACTTTTAAAATATATCCTGTAGTCGTTCTCTAAAGACATACGATTATTCGCATAACATAGACTTATAATATTTCAGAGTAGCTCGAAATTTCTTTATCCTCATTTCCACAAAGCCCATTCATTATATAGGTATATCGTTAGGGTCATCCTGAAGTTATTAAAATACCAAGCACATGTTTATAGTGCCCCTATGTTGACTTTTGAAAGTGTCAAATAGCCGTTAATGTATTCTGTGTACACGTGAAATTTACGATGCCAAGTAAGAATAATGTCTGCAATTGCATCGTTTTTGAATCACCGTAGACTATTTTGAATGGGAATTTAACGAAGGAACTCCATTGTCTCGTACCACGTGATTCGTGAGATACAAGTTTAGGTTACTTTTTTAAATGGAAGAACCGGCGATAGAATCGCCGGGTTCGTATTTAAATAGAAATGAAAGTAGTCGCATCAATGAGACGGAATTGGATATTTCATATGCGGATCAGAATGGTACGGAGGCCGAACGCGAGATTCCGTACGGAGAATGCACGCCGCAGCAAACGTCGGAAAACAGGCCCATCGATAATTCCATTTTCAACACCATCTCTAAAATTGTCAATCCTGCTGCAAAGGTATGTCATTTGATATCTTGATCTTATGAACGCATAAAACAATTGTGTCACTAAGTATCTTTGAACGCACAATATACTATTTAAATATGTCATTGAAATTTACATGGCAAAGGTAAAATTTCTTAATGTATTCAAACTTCTAACACAACGCAAGTGATTTAATATATCTTGTTTTGACATTTACGTAAATTGCTTTGTATTCGATTTGTGCTATATTTCGTTGCGTTAATGTTGTCAGTTTTACATTTAGGAAAATGTGAAAGAGTATAATTTTGGTCGGTTAGGTACCAGAAATCCAGGACTTTAAAATAGTAAAGCCCATAAGTAGAGGTGCATTTGGCAAGGTCTTCCTTGGGTTCAAGAAGTCCAATCCCGAACAGGTGTATGCTATTAAAGTCATGAAAAAGAATGAGATGATACACAAGAATATGGCTTCGCAAGTTGTTATCGAGAGAAACGCATTGGCCCTGACGCGTAGTCCTTATTGTGTTCAACTCTTCTATTCGCTGCAATCTGTCAGCAGTGTTTACCTGGTTATGGAGTACATGGTGGGTGGGGATCTTAAAAGTTTATTAGGAATGTACGGCTACATGGAAGAATCCATGGCAGCGTTTTATACCGCAGAGGTTTGTTTAGCATTAGAGTACCTACATTCTCACGGAATAGTGCACAGGGATTTAAAGCCGGACAACATGCTTCTCTCCCGAGAGGGTCATGTGAAGCTCACGGACTTTGGACTTAGCCGAATCTCTTCTTTACACAGAGACCTTGAAATATCGGACCTAGTAAATTGCACTCCTAGCCTCTGTACCAGGACACCTGGTCAGTTGCTCTCCTTGACCTCCCACCTGTCCTTTGGTTCTGGCCAGAGATCCACGAGCGAATCGAATCTTAGTGACAGAAGCAATCCTGCAGTTAATTTACTCCCTGCATTACAACGAAATTGTGGCAAGGTTCAGTCGTCGCCAAATTCCGTCACCTCTTCAGTTGCCTCCGGCGATTACACCCGTGTATCAGGTATCACGCCATTCCAATCAGCCGAGGATCTTCGATTCGAACGTACGGATGAAGAAGTACCCGACACCAATCAAGAGGATGGCAGTAGTTCCGGCAGTTATCATACCTGCGATGCGTCCTCTAGTCAAACCAACAGTCAGATCCATCAGAACACAGAGGAGGAGGACGAATCGACCTTGGAAGCTGATCACTCTCAGCAACCTCTCTTACACGCTAGTCCACTGAGTACCTGTGTAAACTCCTTCACAAGGGGTTCCAAGAGAAAAAGAACAGTTGTAACCACCACCACTGGCCTAACGTGTGAAATCAATGCCATGGAGCTGGAAGTCGACAAGACCCCCAAGAGAAAGAACCGAGGCTCCATATTCTGTCGAAGCCCCATGGTGCCGACTATCTCAGAGTCTACGAGGCGGTTGGCTACGGAGAACGAGCGAACCACGAGTCACGAGAATGGATCTGCGGGCAGAGTGGCCTTCAGTACCCCCGTCTCCTCCATCAAGCAAAGAAGCCACACCGTCGAGGAGCAACAGAAGTGCGAGGAGGAAAGGGTAACCCTGACAAAGACAACGAGGTTTCGTCTACCTGCACCTTCAACGTCTCAGTCGGCGCCAGATTTACAGACGAGCGATGTGCACGAGGAACATCGATCACCGCAAGGAATATCGCCCATAAAGACCCCTGCGACCTCCAGTAACTGTTATACGGCATACAGAACACCAAAGTCGGTGAGAAGAGGGGGCCAAGCAGGCGTCAATCGTTCTGACGATCGCATTCTCGGTACCCCGGATTATTTGGCGCCCGAGTTGCTGTTGAGACAGGGCCACGGACCATCGGTAGACTGGTGGGCATTGGGCGTGTGCCTCTACGAATTCTGCACTGGCGTGCCACCATTCAACGACGAAACGCCACAGGCAGTCTTTGCGAATATCCTGGCTCGAGACGTGCCTTGGCCCGAGGACGAGGAAGCCTTGTCATCAGCAGCAACCGGGGCGATTGATGCTCTGCTCACTTTGGACCAAGCCTCGCGACCAACCGCCAAGGAAGTGCGGTCTATGAGCCTCTACAAGGACTTTCCCTGGGAGGAACCACTGAAGGCCGTGCCACCGTTCATTCCACAGCCGGACGACAATTATGATACGTATTATTTTCAAGGTAATGTATGCATCATCGTACGATGCCTTTAGATTTGATAACCTCCTCCAATTTCCGTATAATCTCGAACGATCGGTTCGCGGTACTTTTCGGTTGAGGCAAGGCTTTTGGTTTTCTTTTCCAGCGCGAAACATCATGCAGCACCTGAATGTGAGTAACTGCGATCAGTAAGTAGCAATATAGTGTCAGCGAATGGTACTCGTGCCCTGTTGAACAGCAGAGATAGAAGATCATATATAGAAACTGTTACTACATATAACTTTATTTTTTATATACTTGCGTATGTATAATAATATAAAATATTTTGTTACGACTTGTAACTTACTCGCATACTTCTTATCCCTATTACAGATCGAGATGACATCGGATGTAGGGCGATAAAAATACTCGTGGTTGGTTTTTTCTTTATGTAATGGTACTTAACGAATAAAATGGGCGAAACTTTCTAGGTGTGCGCGAATGGTACAGTGTCTTCGAACTATATAAGCGAGAGTTCGTGGAAGCTTACGTCTGGCTACACAGGTAAGTTTGTTTAATGTCGCGCTCAATTCTCGTCCTTGCTCATTTTCCACACTACCCTCGCATCGTGCGAAATGTGTGCGTCGATGATCGGCAGGTGAGTCTATTCGACGGGGAATACTCGGACTTAAATAGCGACGAAAGGAGGCAGTGTACCGTGATCTAAATCTATCGCTTCTGCTTCTACTTAAGATTCTTATAGATCCAAGGTAGGAAGTGCGTGACTCTTGTATAAACGCCTGGGTATTGTCCTTTCCCGCATCCAATGCCCCAGCTCACTATGCCTACCTGCGTCCATCGTCCGTCATTGACCATCAGTGGACCGCCACTGTCACCCTGCAATCATATAACACATCTATAAATTTATCGTTTCAAAATAGGGTTGAAATATATATATCTACGTACATTACATAGATAATAGAGCGAGTGATATAATTAAAATATATTTTGAATAGTCGAATAAGTAATGCGTTACACGAACCGAACAAGAATCCATAGCAGCTTGTCCTGCACACAAGAAACTGTCAACGATACCACCGGGTGCAGCGCCACCATATTTGACCTTGCATTCGCTGTTGGACCAGACTGGTATCGATACTTCCTGGAGGATCGCTGGTTGTGGGCCACCTTAGATTTCGAATAAGAAATAAAAAAAAGAAAATTATTCTCGTACGATTGGTCGTAAAATTATCAACAAATCGACTCACTCTCTCGTAAGGAACCCCAACCGATGACGGTCGCGGTTTTGCCGGAATACAACTGCGAACCGCCTGGAAGACATATGGGCCGTATTTGTTCGGTGAACTCGACCGGCTCGTTCAAGGTAAGTATAGCCACGTCGTTGTAAAGCGTACGGGAGTTGAAGCCTCTATGCCTGACGACTCGCTTCACGCGTCTCTCTATATGGCGTATTTCGTGGTTGGTCTTGATGTTATAGTCGCCTAACCGAACCGTCAGTCTCGCAACGTCCCAAGAATTCATGCTAGAAATAAAACACGAGTCTTCGCCTTACCCTATTTCCATCACATCCTTCGGCTAATAAATAAATACAGAAGAATCATCGCTCGAATCCTATCCAATGTCCACCATTAAATCGAAAAGGATAATCAATTTATCCGATTACCAAGCGATCGTAATATTAATCTATATTATTACTTGGCAACGCAATGAGCAGCGGTCAGGATGTGTATGTTGTCGATCAGAGATCCACCGCAGAACTGACGACCAGCGTTGAAGAGAGCAGTTATCCACGGCCACTCTCCAGGATCAGCATTCTGTCCACCCACTATCCGCTCCTGGTCCTGATTGCCGTTCTTCGCCCCGCAATGCGACAGATTCAGAGTCGACGTGGTGGTCGGGGGTTTGTTGGTCGTGGACGTTGTGGGGGCGCCTGGCCACCAGGTGGGTTTCTTCGTCGGCCACGTGGTCGCTGATCCAGGTTTCTTGGAGCTCATGGTACTGGGTTTGGGGGTCGACACCGTGGGCAGAGCTGGGAATGGAGGGTGCGTGGGCAGGGGTGGAATCGTGTGATGAGGAGGATGGGTCGGTATCGGTGGTGGCCAAGAGGCCGGCATCTGGGGCCTAGGTTTTGCCGCGGAACCTTCCTCCTTCCTGTTGCCACCGTTGCTCTGCAATAAAGCACGTTGCGTCCGTTCTCGGGAGAAATCGACATCGTAAAGAAACGGCGGAATGCTCGGACAATAAAGCCGATCGTAAAAGAGCGCTTGCGAAATCGTAAATGTAGACATTTCTTCCACGCTTTCGCCTTATTAATTAGATCCATGTATGAGATCACGCGTAGTGGTAATTGTGAAACCTTTTCTAATACTCAAGATTATTTAAAATTTTTTTCTTAGACACCCATGATAAATGTGTCTGTACTTCGGAAGTAAAAGGGCGAATATCTAGTTTGCTTTACATAGTGTTAATGCCCGTGTTTTGAATAACTTCCTTTATCATTCTTCTTAATTGTTGGATAAAAGTGATTATGTAGAATTGCTTTTAATATTGCTTTAAGATAGATTCATGTTACGGACTATCTTCTACTTCTAAGGTACAAACGTATACGTATAGGTACACGCATCGTGAGCCACCAAGGCGGTCCACGCGGCCCTCTACGGTGGATGTAACGCCTTTGATTCGCATCACGTACGGATTTTTACGATTTCCCGCCGACGATGGTGATTTCAACGAATGTTAAGGAAGCCGTCGTTTCCTCGAGGCGAACATAAAACGCGTTTTACGAGTCCCTCGTTTACCTGGACGTCCTCCACGAGAGGATCCTCGCAATTATCCGAGGGTGGAGTGGCGGGCGGGCTTAGGTTGGAGCAGCAAATCCCAAAGCTCATGTGGCCATCGTTGCGTATGTAACTGCAGGTGTCGTAAACGCCGAGAACCCAACCATCGAGTGCCCCGAGATCGGGGATTTTGAAGTAAGGGTAGCATTCCTTGAAGGAGGCGCAACGACCGACCTCTCCTTTCGACGTCAGACAAGATCCGAGCGTCGAAGTTCCGGCCCAAAGTATACCGCGACCGTCTCTGATCGAGGCTTCGTCCGCAGGATCGGCGGCTGTCGAGGGGAACAAAAAAAAACCGCGAATTAATCACGAACACTTCGCACGAGTACTGTTCACCATTGGATTATTAATACCGCCTATATATATTTCCCCTCTTTAATGTACCGTTCATTAGTGTACAAGCACGTCGCTTTGTTTACAAATGTCGAATTATGATGCATGAGGTGTGCGTCTGGTCGCACGCGCGTGTATGAGCACATAAATGACGCCCTGTAAGGCATGACACACCGCATACCTTTTCGCGAGTAATGCGAATTCTTCGCGAAATAGACGAAGGGAGTTTCAATCGATTTCCAGCTTTGTCCTCTGTTTTCCTTTTAAGTAGAATGGCTCATTGAGCGTGCCCGACACTTGCGTCGTGATGTGCTATTAGAGGGGCAGTACCTTCCGAAATGAGGAAGGAGATAGCGCGAATGATTTATGGGAGAGGTGTTACCCTATTATAGAGGCGAAAATGTCCTCGCACTATCGATTGAGCCATAGAGATATAATAGAATTCCATCGAACCTAACAGCGAGTTCGCTGACCGGAGAAATATACAGGTGTACACATATATCGAAGGCGAGGCTGGTACGCGCCTGGAGGACTTCCGTTTGCCGTGTACAGAACGCACGAGTGATTGCTCATTAAGCGATGTTCACCTTCGTCCACGGCTGCATTATTAGTCTCGATTCTAACGCCATTAGGGATAAATTAAGATGTAATAGACGACTCGCGGGTCGGCGTGCTTGCAGTCGTACATTATACAAAATGCATGCACTCCTGGCATTTAAGTTTCCTTGTAATTTTGCTCGAGATCACTGATGTTACTCGGTGGAAAAAACGATTAAATACTAGCGGTATATTTTAAATGTAATGAAATTAGTACTACACTTCCATACTTCTTCTTTTGAGATTCTCGAGTGATATAAACTAGCATTCGAGGAAGTAGGCGATAATTTTTCCACGCGGAACACTATCGATGGTTCACTATCGATCTCCAATCAAGATCATTTTGAACAGCCAAAAATAACATTATAATTGATTTCAGGAATGATCAGTACAGCTTTCGATATTCGCGAACAATATGTAATTCAAACTCTGTAATATTTCCGTCATATCCATATCGATATATAAACACTAAACCAACCAGAGCGGTCAAAGTGACTGATCAGTGGTTTCCTAGAAAAATAGCTGTGCCCCGTAGACGAGATTTTTCTCAGATTCTCCATGATCACAGCGCAAAGTACAAAAATCATTCTATCGATCCCTCGACATCTCTTCCCAACCCTCTCTTTCTTCAAGGATACATGCACTACACGCAAATACACCCATAAAGTGACTCGCAGGTTTACCTTTAAACCATCAAACGTGACTGACCTTCGACGACGATCGCGTTATCATCGTCTTTCTGCTGCTCCTCCTCCAGGAGCGCCCTGAGGCCCGCCAGCCTCGTCGTCGATTCCGCACCGACTAGGCCGACGATCGTCAGTATCACCAGCAGCATCATCGCCTGCGACACTCGCCCTCTGCTCTCGATCTCGAATCACCGATCTCCCAGCTTATGCGCGAGTCGAATCGCACCGATCGAGCCAGGGTAACGCGTCGTGACACGAGTATAGGAGTTAGGGCCCTGGTGGCAGCGCGGATAGGGACTCTGGGGCGGACACTAAGCGGCTAAGCTGCTGAATAACCCGTGCTCGAGCTTATAACGGGCCCGGCCTCCCCTCTCGTACTCTGTGCTGCTCTTTGCCCCCAGCAGGTTCCTCCTCGATACGATCCGACGATGGTGTATCGGGCTCTCCTCTTGCTCTTTTATCCCAGCCGATCCGGGGATCAGCTCGAGAGAAGAAAAGGCCAGAAGAGGGTGGGCGCGATGGGGGATAGTACTGTCGATATGCAAATCCCTGGAAACGTTAAGGAGGATTCGGTAGCGGTTCTTTGCGATCGGATACCCGATACTAGTAGCTGCTCCTCTTTCAGGATGTAGGCTCCCTTTGTTCCTCTACAGCAGATGACTGGTCTTTTCATATTAATTAAAGAAAGCTTTTCACACGGGTGAATCGAGGAAGAGGAGATATTCTCGTGGGTGCTGATGATTGATCTGGGATACGAATTAGGTTGTTTTATGGATAATCCGTCTGAGGGGGTTAATCGTGCGATCGGTGGCCATGGTTGTGTTATTAGGAGAGTGTAATCGAGTATGGTGCTTTGTGGAAATTTTCGAGATTGCATTGCCGGACTGCGGAGGCATGTATCTCCTCGTGAGGGATACCGTGCTATTAAAGGCGATGTATCGACCATCCTGATTCCGAGGAAGAACGATAAATTGCTTATGGAAATGATCGTGGAGCTATCGAAGCTTTATCGAACACGCTTCTTCGCCTTTGGAATATTGTTACCATAGGTCGTTCGCCTCGATGCCGCGGACATTCCTTGGCACCGCTACTCATTTCGGCGATACACTCTATCAGCTCGACTTGACGCTCGGATTATTTAAAGCTGTCGCACGCTAACGGGGATTTCGATGGCCGCCCTGTCCGCCGATATGAATCTGGAATGTATAATTTTCGATGACAATATGCCCCGCCGCGAGGCACCGCGTCAGTTTTGCGACACTTGTTATGTAAGTTTCACGATGGAACCGGATCACGTTCGATTTGCCTCCGATTGAACCTCGTGTCGAACATCGGTGTCGAGTTCGACGGCATTTGCATAGAGAGCACGATCCCCGAGCTGGCCTTGGAGAGGCCAAGAGAAGGCTGCACGTAAAGGACGGCCGTGAACTTGCCCACCGCGTGATCCTCGTGCGCCTTTGACGTTGGCATATTTATGCATTTCCTTCCGTCACGTTCAATGCTGGCCCTTGCCATTCGTCAGCATTGGTTCTTATTCACCCCCAAACCAGCGTATTCCGTCCGAGCAATCGGATCACCGCGACAGACTGCTTTTCGAGAATGAAAATAGGAGAGACGATGCAAGGATTGTTTGCATATAAAGTCGCGGGTATTGCTAATACTGTAACTCGATATAAGTGTGTTTGTTGACTTTCAGTGAGACGGACATATGTGAATTTATGTTCATTTTTGTGTGCAATAATGTTTTTCTTATTAATTACACTCTTCCTGGCTTGTCCTCGTTAATATTCTTTAAGCACTACGAGTACACGATGGTAAAGTTCTGGTTATAAAAGCGCAAGGATCGGAATTTTGGGGAAAAAGTGAGACGCGGAAGGCTCGTACCTCGAAGAATGCGAGGGCTTCCATAGAAGGGTCAACGAACAGCGACTTAAAGGGCGAAGGAAGAAAGGTAGCTGCTTTACTTTCCGTTCTACAGCTCTTCTTTGACGGGGCGATTAATAACTCGTGGCCATAGCTGCTGGCGAAACCTTTTTGTCGTCCACGACAAAATGGAGCTTGATAATCGATAAAGAGAGCACTGGCTGACTCGCCAAACCGGACTGAACCGAAAATACCTACGTGTTATTTGTGGATCGTTCCTGGGACCAGCGGATCCCAGATGACGATATCGGGATCCTTGATCCCTACTCTCATAAAAAAAACATTAGGTTCATCGTCTCCCAGGACTTCGGATTTCTTTTCGTCCTGGCACGAAGCGATCGTTGCTTTTACCCGTTTTACAATATTTATTTACCCTTTTCGTATCCAAATTTCGTCCACAACTAATCTAAAAATTATGCTATCGGTCGATATTAGAACACTAACGATTGTTAATGGAAAGACAAAAGTATTTCTTTTCGTTCCCCAAAACGTCGTAGGTATTTTTTTATTTCAGTTTAGCACCGATATTTCGTGTACATATATACATCATGTTTATAAACATATTAGTATTTCCTTTGTAATATAAAACCAGGTGTTTAAACCAAAGTGGTCGACGCAGTGGAAAACCAATTAACGTTCGACGACCCCTCGAAAGTCAGCGACCCTTCATCAGCGCTAGAACCTTTCGGCATT
This sequence comes from Ampulex compressa, assembly GCA_038496175.1. NCBI lineage: Eukaryota > Metazoa > Arthropoda > Insecta > Hymenoptera > Ampulicidae > Ampulex > Ampulex compressa. Next base: position 28,003 of record JBCFXI010001671.1, read on the forward strand.
GCACGCTAAACCGGGGATCGCATACATAAAATTTGGTTCAAGAATTTGCGCTGGCGCCATCCTCAGATTGCCGGCTGTCCTTCCTCCGAAATATACAAACCGGTTGGGACGGGGTTGCTCGTTATTAGCTGGGCAATATCAAAGTGGCCGTTGCACTTCTAACGATGACACCGTGGCATTTTAGGGGTTTGGTCAGAAAGGCACAAAAATCCGTGTTCCACGGCAGAGCCTTACTTGGGCAAGCTTTAGAGTCACGATGTCTGCGTAGTTTTCTCGTTCAAAAATTGTATCCCTCAGAAGTGTACACTAGACAATGTAAAAAATGAGGGAAATCGATCGACAATGCAACTTGATTCCACGTCGCGTTGAAATAATTGCTTTTCAAAAAAATATTAGGAGTAATGGTATGATCGATCTCGCATCGTATAAAATATTCGAAATATGCCGTGCAGGCTGCTATTTGATTCTCCAGAATATAACTTCCTCCGGATAACGGATGACACTGACGAATGTTGAGTGACAGCGGCTGAAGTGTATACGTGTATCTTACATACACGCAAAGAACTATAACGTACGTCAGGGCCAGCGTCCCCCTACAAGGTCGTGGATTCCCACACGATTTACACGGCGTTTCACCGACACATCAGCGTCTTCGAAATACAATGACACTTAAGCGATGTTGCGCTCCCTCATTCCAGACACTCTTCCCCTTTTGTACTCTCAACTTCTCCCCGTTGCTTTTGTAAGAGTACGCGAGTTGCATCCAACACCCGAAGGGTCAATTAATGCCAGAACGTGGCCATTTATTCGTGGATGATGAAGATTCATGGGCTCCTCTTGGAAATGAAAGAAAATCATTTTTCTAAACGTCTTAAGCTTTCTTGTCGAAATCTAAGGCATTACTCTTCTGTGATATAATTCTTTTATATAACATTGAAATATTTTACATGACCGACGTCGGTTCTGATGATTTTTTCACTATGTTTAATATTATAACGAATTAAATCTTCGACGGTTAGCGACTAAACGACATCCTGATTCTATTATTTATTGGTGACAAACGTCGATGAAAGTACGACGTTAGTTTTGGAAGCGATGCGCCCATGATAGTAAGTGGACAAAAATTAGGACCGTTTCTCCGCCGATTAGAATAAATTTCCCGTTCTGTTAATCGTCATTACCCGGAATAATGACGCAGGCTGTGCGGCATAATGAGTTCCCGAAAACTGGAAGGCGCGGCTGAACGAAACAAACACGCGCGCTGTTGATTGTATTAAAGTACACCGTCCGTAAAAGTCGAATGGATAGTTTTAAAAAAATATCGTACATCACTATACCCTCGCTTTTATCTCACATCTCCATTTTCATAGCCACTAAGGAGAACCTTATCGGTTTCCCTTTCTCAGTGTTTTATTCATAGAGTTTGTATCTGAAATCCTTCGATGACACGCGTCCTCCAGGTGCCCATCGAGACTGTTATTTTTCATAACATATATTTATTACTGACACATGGACGATGCAAATAAAATAGTCGGTCATCTCCTAAACTGTTGAGGCGCCAGCTTTATCTTTACGACGTCCACTTATCGCACGTCGTACGCGAGCAAAAGTCCAGAACATGCCGGATGAATCACGGGCATGCTAATGAGTCTTCTACAGGGATAAACTATCGCATGCCATAAACGACCCTGGAAGTGAAGCAGGGTGAAGGATGGACCGAGGTAAAAATGCTTCAGACGCAAATTGACGGATAAGGATTAACACTGAAGGAGGATCGAAGGCGTACCTGGTAAGTGGCATCGTCCCTGCAGGGATCGCGACCAGTTTACACGCCGGAATCTACCTCGCAATAACGAGGCGCGCCTTGAGTTTTCAATCGGCATCAATAATAATAACGGCGTGTGATTTATAAAACGTACTAATATAATATTTATTGTTGCAATAAACAGCGTAATAATATAATATCACCTCTGGCACAATCTCACGATGGCAAGACAACGCGACGAAAGAAAAACGTATATATTCGGTATTCTCACATCTATATCCATAACTCTCGCCTTCTCGCTCTATACTCACGACAATCGGCGCCCGGTGCGCGATTCCGGCAACGGGTTAAACATTCCTCTATATGGGTACAATTCTAACGATAAGTCTAAGCCTAAAGGCTCGTTCCACGTCGTCATTTACGTCGTTTTAAGTACGATACGGAGAGGTTTCCGCGCGAGAGGACAGCAATCGCTGGCTCGTTAACGACCTCTCTAAGCATCGTCGTACTCCTCGAAGGACTAACTACGAATTTTCTCCTCCCAATTGGAATCGAACACAGACATTTTGGCAGACTTCCTCGATAGCTCTGGAATCCGGCTCGCTGTTGATGTCCGCTCGCGTCGGAAACGCGCCTCCCTTTCATAATGTAATAATAATTAATAATCTTAATAATCGTAAGGATAATAAAGGTGATACGATAATAATAATAATGGCTCATCGACGCAGCCGTTCGTCCACGTTACGGGTCGTATCTTCGGCTTCATTTCGAGATACAACGGCAAGGGGTGGGGGATATTGATTACAGATATGTCATGGACCAACGCTAACAATCTTGGTCTAAAGACCTTTTTCTCTCTTCTTCCTCGCTCTCAGCACTCATACCAATATATCCACTCGTCCTCATTCTTTCTCGCTTCCTCTCTCCCTGATTCCTTTCGCTCCACCTGTGTCGGCTTCGATCTCATTCTCTCAACGCGCACACATACACTTTGCGTATAAAAATAATAATATACGTATTACGTAGTTCTAGTCAATAGAATCAATAATATTAATAATATCAATCTATATGCTGTCTGCAATAAATGTAACAAAATATAGTACTCAATAATAATATGCATTTTACAAGCGTATTTTGATCGTTGCTTTGATATCGGTATCGACGTACGTATGATTAACATAAAACAAGAAAGTGTCGCGATCGTGATGTTCTAGTCTAACGTAACGGACCTAACGTAACTGATAACAAGTGTATATGCGAATGTGTATGTGCGTATAAAACGGGCAGCCCCGCGATAGAAGGCTACGCGATAAAAGTGGCAAGTCGGTGGCATTAACCAGTGGCACGTTAATATAAACCTCGCTCTAAAATCAATATAATCATTGGGTGCTCGTGTTTATAATATATCGACAGTATTTCGACGCGTGGTATCCGCGCGGATATCATTTTGAATCTGTCCCTTGCGTGGATGGCTTTCGGTTGGCGATCAAGACGAAGTTTGGCAGTTCTTTTTACGTTTTCGATGATCGACCTTCTAAATTACGAAAGCTCCGATTTCTAAACTCATGCGGATTTGCGCTAAGATCAGGGGAATCGACGGTGAGTTCGAGAATGTATTCCTTGCTTATATGTGCGAAATGCTTGCGTGATGGTCACTAGCTTAAATACTACAAGTGAGGGGTCATTTTATTCCAAAGGATAATTTTGCGTAACGCGAGGAAAATGATGCTTCGTACGGACGGTTATCCGGATAACGGGGACATCGTAGGTTTCGCATGTTTTACCTGCGAAGCGCAGCGAAATAGAAGGAAGATACATTCTCGAGACATTGCGTAGGGGAACAATCATTTATCCGATCATAGTACATGGATGCTGGTGATTTTCTTAACGCGTTGATAATCGGTATCTATCCCTCGGACAGTTATGTGTACATCAAACGCTGAATGTGTGACCTTACAGAAATTAGAATTCTACACCGACGATACAATAAAATAGAGTGGTATTTCATATACATCTATACGTCATACGTATACTTAACGCGTAACGGGGTTCCTTAAATCAATTTTGATTGATTTACATGCAGCCATCGAGTTTCAACTACGACGCCTCGATATCCTAACTTAACAATCGCCAAAAATAAAATGTTCACGGTGAAAAACAAACGTAACGAGCCGGTTGCCACGGTCAGCATCGCATACTCGCGCGAGCCCGATGCGGCACGCTTCTAAGCAAACCGCTTCACCTATGATCTACGATCGCGTCGTTCGATAGACAACGTAAGGCACGAAGGATATCCACGTATTCCGCAACGATATTACATAATACATCCGGAGAGGAGAGCCGAAGAAACCGACGGAAGAACAAGCTTCATCGACGGTGTACAACTCCCCGCTTCCCAAACCGTGCGCCTCCTTCCGGTCTCCTTCGACGAATCCACGATCTCGTTTTTCCTTCGACGTTCATCATCCACGGCTCCTGCGATTCGATCGGCCATGTCCAACCTCGGTGATTTCCTTCTGCGACAGTACGATCCTGAGAGATCTCCATTGATCGGTGGCCACTGACGTGCTTTCGACGAATGAGGGCACAGTCGTCTAGCCTGATGTCCGTTTTGGTCACGGTCCCGTCGATGATCCTTCGATCGAACCGCGCGTGGCCCCGTCCTCGAGGGTATTTACACGATATTCTCTCCCAGCAGCCATCTCAGCTTCACGTGTTGCCGCTCTCGTGGACGTGCGCGTGCGCGTGCGCATGCGCGGAGTTGGCAAGAGGTGAGTGGGCTATGTGCGGAGGTGAAGAGGGCAGCTCGATGAGGGTGACGTCATATCCTGCCGTGGCCGGCGGGTCACCAGGGTCGCCAGGGTCTCCCGGTGATCCTGGATTGTTGGGATTGCGGTCGTTGCTGGGATCCGGGTTCACTCTTGAATGGCTCACCTCCAAGAGGAATAGGTCCTCGTCGACGTAGTATCGGATCATGTCGTCATCAATTTTCGCTGTAATTCTGAAACAGGTAGAACGCCTGGTTATCGCTTGTGGGGCTTGGCGGGCGGATATGTCGGCGGTATTATCCTCGTAATGTTTTTGTTTCGACTTTGATAAACAGTAGGAAAGTATGTGAAAAGGTACTGTACGGAGATTCGCTCTCGCGATGTAACCCGATTGTAGGATCGCGACGGAAATTGACGAGATGCTATCGGATGGCCTGTGACACGAGTTCTATGGAGTTCACGGTTTGTTCCTTATTATTGTACAGATTCTACAAGACCTATTGAACAGTGTCGGCTGCGTTAACGGTGCTTTGCGTCGATCGTGTCTCGCGAGATCGTTCGAAATAAAGTAAAGTAATGCTATAGAGAGGCGAGTGAATTAACCCATAAGTAATTATTCAAGTATTATTCGATCGACGCGTGAGCTCTGTCAACGCAACCGCCTTGGTATCGAAGATCATCGAGAGAAACTTTCGGCAGGACATCGTCTTACTGGACGGACATGGAAAGTACAGAGAGTCAGGCAAACGGAGACACGCGATGCGTGCGAGGTATAGGCGCAAGGTTGTTAGACAAAGCAGGCGCGCGCCCAGAGTTGCTTTTTCGTTTCTCTTTTCGTGACAGAAGAAAACGTCTGCGAAGTATTAATGAATTAGTCGGAGCTGGGCAGGCGTAAATGTGCGAAGGGTCATACACAGTGGGTGCAACCAAGAATGCCGCATGCAGGTGGAGAGGATTACGAAGCGGTGGAGCGGGCCTCGAAAAGCTGGCGCCTGGCCGATGCTTAATCGAGGGCCCGTCCTGCCGCGCCAAGGAGACGCGCGTACACATTCGAAAGAGGCACACAACCATAGCGAGAGGGAAGACTACCAAACCAGGCGGAGAGAGTCAGGCAATGTCACCGTTATGGCATGCACCAATTAGGCGTGCATGCAAGTAAAGATGACACTCTACTAAACTTACCCCTTTGTGTTTTTGCGATAGAGGTTATTAATACTCGAGGATGCAATTTTGTACTTTGACTCAATCTGTAAAATAGAAAAAAGTAGAACATTAGAATTTTGATAGTGGTTGCGGACCTTCGTTCTTTTCGCTCTCAAAAAAGGCACAGCGAGACGCCTTGCAGCGGATAACGTGTAAAAAGATAGACAGAGAGAGAGCGAAAGAGAGAGAGAGAGAGATAGAGAGAGATAGAAAGACAGAAAAGGGAGAGGCGAATAGCGGCCGATGTGAACGATGCCGCTGTCACCGAGGGCGCCGAATGTTGTCGGAAATTTGTTAACACTGTTTGAACGAACGAGAACACCGGAGAAAGGAGGGGACGTTCGCGAAACGAATACGGGTGTGCGCGCGCGCGCGTGCGGGGTTGGAAGGAGGAGTCGACGAGCAAAGTCGTATTTCTTTCCACTTTTTTCTTCTGCCACTGATAATTACAATGCGAGCTCGTGTTAGCTTTGACACTGGTGTTAACACAGACCTAGAGCTTGACCACCGTTCGTTCTCACGCACCTCAGGGGTTAATCATCGTACGCACTGGGGTTGCTGCATTAATGAGGATTTTGGAGGTGCGTCGCATGCGCGTTAATATTAATCAGCAAGTGGAACTGTGCAACGGGTATTAATGATGGTGGAGTACGCCCTTTACATGCATGAGCAATAATCCATGGGTGTGTTTCCTCGTATCTCCCGTGTTACTCTCGCGCATCACTCATTACTCACATCGAGGGGGCGAGCGTCGGATCGAACACGGCTAAGACGAAACGTAATAAATTAGCCGCAGAGAGATATTGCGAGTTAACGGCAATACGGCCGTGCGTACATTCTCCGCCGCGAGATTCGTTATCGTCCCGCTTTCGAAACGTTTCCCTCTGTTCGCCGATGGAAGGTGAGCCGGCCAATAACGAGCGCGTCTCGGGGCATTTGTAAACCGAAAAGGTTTCAGCCCGATAGGATCTTCGAACAAATCGAATGCATTAACGCGAGGATAAGCCTTTACGTCTGCGTCCTTATCTACCCGCCAAGTTGACGGCCCCTAATTTCCCTACCAGCGTACCCGCACTCGATTACGGATCGCCCTACGCGAATCTCCTAACCGCAATCTATACCCGGTTAATAACTTATCCGGCCGATCTGCCGCGCCACGACTCTACGAGCGATACCTTTCGAAATCGTGCCAACCGAAACCGTTCTCGCCTCGAGCACGTCTCGACCTTCGAAGCTCCGAACCACGGGGATTTTTCACTTCCGAACGACGATGTAATCACGAATCGCGATTTATCGCCGCACAGTACGCGCGATTATTCGTTCCTTAACTTTGTTTCCTACGTCCGACACCTACCGCTTTAAGATCGATTCGAAATTAAGATCTACGCCAGAACCGGCCAACGCGCGATCGTATATGACAAATTGTTCCTTTTCTCAAATACCGAGTATTTCTATTTCCATTATACCTTTATCACAGTGTAGATACACTTCATATTCATTCTACGCGTATATCTTTCTATATCTGTTTGTACTATTGTTTTTTATGCTCACATCTACGCCGATCGAACACCTTCGGTGCACCTCTGCATTCAAATGAGTTATAATAAAAATCAATGACTACGAGATTCATTGCAAGGCGAGGTTTAAAAAAAAGTATCAAAAAAAGAACAGCCATCGTTCTTATTCATACGTGGCCCTAGGAAATTTCCGTCAACGCGACTCAGGGTGCGATTTCGCATGGCCGGCCCTGATCCGCAGTATCTCATAGATCACGCGATGACCGAGGATACTCGAACCCGTGTCTACTCGTCAGAAGTCTGGCTTCTGTGTGTCAATGTTTGCATGTGGTGCGTGTTGTTCGGGGAAAAATCCTAGGGTATTCCTTACAGCGTTCAGCAGTCCCTGGACGGTTGGCGGCGTGACGTGCAGCGGCGTGTAGACGTCCTCGGACTCCTGGCGGACGTAGAGCATCACCCTCTCCTCGGCGTCGGCCGGACGAAGATGGGGCGGCTGCTGCTGAAGGTGCAGCCGATTGCCAACGCCCGACACGACCGTGCCGGCCAGGCCCACCTGCTGCACGCCCTGCAGCACCGAGCCCTGCAGCTCCTGCACCTGCATCAGCAAGGAGTCCTTCTTGTCGTGCAGGCTACTCAGATTGTCGGGCGGGAAGTGGTTGTGGAACTTCAGGGCTGGCAGGCTGGGTCTGCCGCAGCCTGGATAGGGGCTGCTACCCCCAGCCTTCAATCCTCCGCCCTCGCCATTACTGAGGGACGACGTGTCGGTGTCGCCCCCGCCACCGCCGCCACCCCCGTAGAAGCCCGACAACTCCATTGTCGAGAACTGTCGTGGACACAAGAAAGAGTGATACCTTTGAATCGAGATTACGAGCTTCTGCACCGCTTGCAACGATCTTCTAATGGAGGTCTCTACTGGACGACGCGTGGATAAGGACATATCGAAGTTATTTTAGAATCGTTATCGCGGAATCATCGAAGATCGGGTATTCGTTATTGGAAATTCGCGAGACTCGTTGGGTCAGCAGAAGAGACGTCCAAGGTGCTACTACGTCAGATTACGTTTCACGAGTACCGCTCGTTCTCGATAATTACCGTGGTTGTTATGCGATACAAGAGTTGCGGTTAGTGGAGGGTTTGGCGGAGTTGAGAGCAGAGGATTGTGGATACTACGTAGCTTTTTCTCAAGGCTTTTTCGTCGCGGCTGGACTCGTTATTACACCGCGCCAAGTACTAATTCACGTTAAGATATTCCACGGCAGTGATGCCGGACTGATTTTGAAGGATCGATAATGCAAACAGAGTGCGTTTTTGTCGAGGTAATTTCCTTCGGAATGAAAAGGACTCGCGAGCCAGCGCGTTCTGTTTTGCTCGAGACGCTCCTCTCTCGAGGATCGAAAGTATCGATAAATACCTTATCGATGGCATGCTCGGCTGGCGGCGAAAACAGCACTGGTGGTTTGTGAAGGTCGACCATGGAGTAAAACTCGCTGCGTTCCGTCACGGAGTGGTAAAGTTCGTCGAGCTTTTTCCTGCCCGTGGCCGTCATCTTCCTTTTGGCCGCTCGCCTCTCTTCGTCGCGGGTCTTCCTTTCGGCACCCTGAAGAAAATTCAAAGGAGACGTGAGCGTCTAATAGATCGTTTCCTCGAATAAATCTCATTGAACAAGCCTTGATATTTAGGGATTGTTACCTTATCGCAAAAGACTTTAATTTGGCAATAGCCGCGATGGGAAGGCGGTGTGTAGGAGTGCGTGTGCGGGGGTGGTTCCTCGTAGGTGTCCACCTGAATGTGAAGCGGCAAGCCCTTCACGCCCTTCTGACTTGAGAAGTCCGTGCTCAAGCATTGTACCGCCACGTTTATCTGTGAGAAACAAACGCGTGTTAATAACGAGGAGAATTTCCGGCTTTTCCGAAGATCTCCGCGCTGCGTAATTATAACGATTCCAATGCGTCCTTATAGGGAATATACCAAATGTACAAATAATCGGAGGCGATAATATCGCGTGAATCGATGGAAATAGAATTGAGGTCGCACCTTGGCCGATGATTCGAGTGGGTTCCAATAAACGGCAATTGCATTGTGCGCCACTTCCTCTATGCAACCCACCAGCCCCACGCTGTTCTTCGTGTCTGTAACAATGTAAACATATCCTGAAACACTGCCGATTATTCTGGAACTGGAAACGAATCGTTGCTCCTTTCGAGATTCTTTTTCAACGGCATAGTAACCGTCGCGTATGCATAATGAATTATTTGAATCTTACCAAAAGAGCGTCGCTCCTAACTCGAGTAGCTTGCGGAGAAATATTATGATTTTAATTTAATCAAATATAACGTCTCAGTGCAAATGATGGCGAGCCGCATGAAAATATCCTCGTATGGCCCTCGCTAATAGTAATTGCAATCAAAGACCACTGAACAGTCACTGTGCTCGTCGTCGAAAAAGTCGCGAGGTGTGAATACGAAGCGAGAATCCCCGTTCGTTACACCGGGCGAGCGCCATTCGAGGAGTACAGTATGCCTTCGCGTGCTTCAAAGATCGGATCGTTTTCTTTTTCAAATGCGAAGAGGTGGCCCAGTTTCTTACCGGCATCGAGAATACGCTGCTTGACAGAATGTTGCCTGCCGTGCCAGAACTGCCACGCCTTGATCTCGTCTTCGGGACTTTTTTCCTCCCGGAACATCAGCATCACCACGCTCTAAGTGACAAAGCGTTAAGCAAATGAGAAGGGATAGAATTTTACGCATCGTAAAATATTCCTCTAATTTTCTCATCCTCTCAATCTCCCGCCGATCTCTGTCGCGTATCAAGGGACGTATTGAAATTAGGTGCTAATGACAGAACGGCAGTCGCTTATGTATTCCACCATCGATTGCGCAAAATTTCAGATCGACCCGCGATTACAAAAACTCCTCGCCGTGTAATGCGACGGGACGAAACTCTTCGTACAATATTTGCATATTCTAATCCCGATCTTAATTTCTCTCGTTTCAAAGCACCGTTGTTTAGAGTCTTGAATTTCTACTTCACGTGGCATAAATTAAGCCGGCCTCCACGAGGCTCATTTGGAATACTTAAAGCGAGGCGAACATTATGCAGGACGGAGAGACACGCGTATGCAATGGCGAGAGAGAGAGAGAGAGAGAGAGAGAGAGACGCAGGGAGCGTGTAAATTAAATCTAAGCGCGCCAACTATTCCGAGCAAAATATTGCACTTGATTTAACGTCGTATTTCATATTCACTTCATTTAGATTGGATTATTATACTTCTCCGAGCGGCCGAGTCGCGACTACCGCGAAACGTTTTTGTCCCCGCATAATTCCCTTAATTTACGGTAGCAAATACACGTCGTTTAGAATGTTATCTCTGTCCGGCGATTAACAAATAACCTAGATGTACATGTAAATAAGCCCCGATATCGTTTACGCCAGAAAGAACAGGAAAAGAGTTCTCAAGAAAAGTCTAGCCGTCCGATAAGGTGGATTTCGCGTGAGCGGGACACGCATATCGCTCGCGACGGAACACGCACGAGTGCGTATCCCCGCGTGGGCGTATAAATTATACAGTAGCGTTGGAATTACGCAACGTCGGGGTGCGAAAACGAAAACCGATCATTACCAACGTTCCTTCCTAACAGCGCTGCCCCTCATTTCCATCCGCTGTTCTAATCCTAACATCATCCGTATCGAGGGAGAAAAAAAAAAGAAACAAAAAAAGAAAGAAAGACAAACCATCCCAACGAGAAACATGAATAATTCCTCGCGCAACGCCCGTGGGCACGAATTTAGGGTAGTAACGATCGATGTCGGGATACCCTGATTTCCCTGTTACGAGGTATAATCTCCATAAGCCTCGTACTACGTGACCACCTTACTTATGCGCACTCGTGCAGCCAGACGTAATGCTATGACGTATTCATCGGCGCATGTACACTTACCAACGATCTACAAATGATCTACAAATAGACGCCGGGCCGCCCCCGTACTCTCGTCGCCCGCCGAGGAGGGAACAGGAAAAGAAACCTAGCGGAAAAAGTCGGGGCAGATACGATAACGCGGATTTCGCGCGAATAGGACACGCACATCGGTCCGCGACAGAAGCACGCTCGAGTGCGCACGCTGGTCTTGCGCTTTATAATATGCGAGCGGGGCACGTCGAAGGAAGGGATTTTTCGTGATTCGGGTGAATGGGCGAAGAATTACACGCACCGAGAAAATATGGAGTGCCGGAGAGAGGGACCCCTGAATAAGTCGCGTTGCGCGGTTGCGCGTACGCTTCTCTCTCTATCTCCATCTGCATCTCTCTCTCTCTGTCTCTCTCTCTCTCTTCCTTCTTACACTCACTCACTATGTATATCTATCTTTCTCTCTTTCTCTCTTTCTCTCTCTCTCTCTCTCTCTCTCTCTCTCTCTCTCTCTCTCTCTCCTTCCCTCCATTTTGCCCTACCAATCCTGCTCTCCCTCGCTCTCGCGAGGTGAGCAAGGGAGACACGGTTATACCGTTCGAATCGCCACGCGGCTCTCGACGCTCGATTAGCAATTAACGAGGAAGTCGTAACTCCTCGCCGACGAAAAAAGAATCGGCAGCTTTATCAGAATGGAAATTGCTAACGGTGCGCCGCACTGCCAATTAGAGCCGCGAGAACAAACGACCTCGTCCGACTTCTTCTTTCGAGGCGCGTAACGACGAGCCGCGTGAATTCTAACGCTCGTAGGAGTCCGTCGACGAGCCGGGCCACACCGCGCGATGTAAGGCGTAACGTCGATCGGATGTATCGATCCTCGGCTCTTGGATAAAGGTTTTTAAAGATTTTTCAGGGATCTTAAGTAAACCGAGGTTATTACGCGATTGCACTCGTGTGAATTGTGGAAAGATAATAGAGTAATACTGTGTTATTCAATGGAACGTGATTATCATGTTTGACGGCAGAGAGAGTTAACCGTGAAGGAAAGTTCAGACTTAACGTGCAGCACGAGTGACGATCGCTTTGAACAATTTGTATCATGCTCGTAATTCCAATGCCGTTTATACATAATGTGCAAAGATACTTTCAAATATTTCGACCACGCACGAGGCTTTTATCGATCTACGAGGAAGAAAGGACTTCATTATGAATACTTGGATAACAGTCGTACGTAATAACAGACGTCATATCGAAGCTTGGTTACCGAAACACGGGCGAAAATGACGCAGTTGCTTTCACTAAACAAGAAGCACGATATCCCTTTTATCGTACCGATATAAACCGTCTTTGATCGATCTCTCGAGCTGTCCGCGGCTCCGACTATCGTGCCCAGCCACGCATCGCGGATATTATCTCGCGGAATGGCGCATTATATACCAGACTATTGGATCGTTCCAAAGTGCCGGCCGAAGTCGTGACGAGAGCCAGCGGGACGACGGGCCTCGAAAGTATCCGAGGCATGAATTATCGCATTGTTATCCCCGCTGGAATATATCCTCCCAGGGTGTAATGCGCAAAGTCAATAATTGCCCCACAAATATGAAGAGATATTTGTACGGGCGGGTATCCATGAATACATGATATGCGAAGCCTTACCTTAACCGTTTGGCCGGCCTTGAGCAGTGGCTTGTCGGGATCCGGGACATAGTCCAGCGTGATCCCATAGAACTGACCCTTATTTATGTACGTTATTCTGTCATCCTCGCGACGCTGCGACGTGCTAATTGGCGACTCCAGGTGATACTTGAACCCATAGGCGGAGAAGCTGTGCGTGAAGGATAAGACGTGTCAATAAAGGCGCCCGCAACGATACCGGCCGATAAGCCTTAATAGCGGCGAGTTGCGGGAAAAAGGAAGTGGGAATATAAAGATGCGGGAAAAGGAGCAAATTCCTAATTGAGACTTCAGTCGGTTTCGAGAGAGTTTACTCCTCGAGATCCCGTTAGCGCGCAAAGCGGCTGGACGATGTACGACTGGTCGGAGGGTGTTATCCGCGCCTACCAGGCCGCACGCAGTGCGCCGCGACCGTGCGGCAATCTGTTACAATAAACGTAAGCTTATTCTAATGCCATATCGCGGGCAGCCTGCCTTTCTGAAATTAATTTTACACGAGAACGGTTATCCTTATCGCTAGGAAGCTCGAGATTTACCCGATCCAATTGATCCCGAGGGCTATACCCGGCCAACTCGGAGCCGATGTACGGAATGGCAAAGAGCTTTTATCTTTATCCAGCCGAGTGCACGCGAAGGAGCGAGCCAATCGGATGGTTACATATTGCTCCGAGTGCAATCGTATTACATTAACACGCCTCGATAGCGCGGCGCTTTCGTGAGATGAATTTCTCGCCCCTCCTCCGCTCCCTGCCAGTTTTCTCCTCGTGCAACGCGGAATGAGCCTCGTTAGAGCGACTTTAAAAATCAATCGGACGGCGAAAAGCACGATCGGAAAATCACGAGGAACGATTTCTTTTATCGCTCTAATTACACACGAAGAGAGAGCGAGTAGGATTTTTCTCGCTCCCAATTGGAAATCAAAAAGGACGGGCGGACCACTTTCGAGATATCCAGATTCGCGAAAAATCCCACCTTTCCCGAAGCAATAAGATATCGCGATTAGCCCTATCTATATTGCGCCGGGTTTTCCCTCGACCTTATCGACATCGCCGGTTTCGCCGGAGCTTTCCAATAATTCGTAACAAAAACTGGTCCGCCTTCTTTTCCACCGTCCGCTCCGTCACCTTATCGGGCCGTCACATCCCCGTATCAGCGTTATGCGGGTGAAATCGGAGAAGAAAAAAGGACACCGGAATTCGTTCCTCGCTTATCGATACCACGAGGAAGTCGAGCTTTCTTCCAACTCCACGCCGCTTTATCGGCGGCTCGAAACTTTCCCGCATGCTGTATCGCCTCGAACCGCCCCATTATCTCCCGGTGCTCGACGCTTTCGTATATCCAGCTTTTATTTTCAGCCGCGTTAGCGGAGAACAGTCGGGACAGTGCGTGCGAGCCGATAACCGAGCATGGCGGGTGAACGCCCTGCGCGCCTCTGCTCCCTGCTCCTGTTGGCTGCTCCGCCGCCTACCTGGTATGCCTTATTATAACTTCTGTGTAGGTTACGCGCGACTACCGGCCTCTCTCTCTCTCTCTCTCTCTCTCTCTCTCTCTCTATCTTTCTCTCACTATCTCTCTTTCTCTCTTTCTCTTGCTTTATCCGCACAAAGGGGCCTGCCCCTTTCTTGCTCCTCTTTCTCTCTCTCTCTCTCTCTGTCTTTCTCTCGGTCTTTCCTCCTTGACGTTTCTGTTCCGCGGGGTGAAAGAGAGAGAGAGAGAGGCCGGGAGTTTTCGTGTCGGTGACGGTGCGTCTTCTGCCACGCCACTGCCGAGTTTTCTTTCGCTCGGTTACGTTGGCGGAGCGTAGGGTTAACAATCAGGCTTGCGTCGAGCGAGATTCCTCGGCTTATTAATATCCGGGTATTAATGATCGTGCTTATTCCAGTGGGACCGATGATAGAGTTAGGAGTACTGGAGAGTATCTAAGTTTTTTTTTTTAATTTGATTTTGATAGGAAGATCGACGAAGGTGAGCTGTTCTTTGTTTTTGGAAGAAGTCGCGATGAGAATAATGGGAGTTATTTTTTTGTTGATAAGGAGATATAATATTCGATGTTGCTAGGAGAAGTGGTTCTTAATATGAAAGTCACGGGGTAGACGGTTTGATCTTGGGTTTCGTGCATATTAGACGAGGCTTATCGGCTTTGTGTATACGGCGATACTCACATTTTTGGTATTTGTATCTTATCGGCGTCGTTCTGTCTGCCGAAATCGTGCCAAGGCCGTGACCTCGGTGGGTTCGGGTTTGGATTTGGATTTGTCGCACCTGCGGATACCAGGCCACCTCGTTGCACCTGTGCCTGCGCGTGGCTCTGCTGTAGCTGCAATTGCAGGGGCTGATGGTGTATCACCGCGCCACTCTCGAGGACCACGGCGGTTCCAGTCGCTGTTCCTCCGGGACACAATTCCGTATAGTCGAAAGAAGACTGCGGAGAAGCGGATTATATCGTTATTGTAAAGTATTCCCAGAATAGCAACTGTAATATTAAAACAGAGGTGAATAGAGATGAATGAAATAAAGACAGACTTGTCAGGGTATAAAGCACGAAGTACTTCCTGCTCATCCGCAATTCCTTATTCACGATGCTTCGAAGGTACACCCCGGCGTGGGTCAAATAAACATTTAATTTAACGGTTCGTATACATCCTACATTCGGTAAGTACAAAGGGTAATGGTTCCTAAACCGAGGAATAAAATCTCGAAGGTAGTTAGGCACGGGCGTACCGCGCGGCAGTCACTCTTCTCGCGCCAAAGCAGAGGAGGAGGTAAGGAAGAATAGGAGGCTTGTGGTCTCGTAAAATTGGCCGGCCAGCCCGCACGTGCTTCCAGCAGTGGTTTGTTAATAAGCGGTCTACCAAACGGTCTATTCCCTCGTACATCTTCATGCGACTACACGTCTTCCGAGGTTCCTTTCAATGTAGCGTGGTTACCGCGGCTCGTTACTCCAGGGAACACCGGTTCGAAATATTGTAACTCGAGAGAAGGAGGGACACCCGAAATGACTATGTGACTGCGTGCTTACAAAACCATGGGTGTCCCGAATCAGATATAACTTACACTCCATATATATATATATATAAATACGACCTTCGTATTTTTACTAATGCACGTAGTTCGTGCTGTACAACTTCATCTGCGTCATTTTTAACGCCTAAATTGACGACTCGAAAAGCAATTTTTATAGGTAAGATTGTATATTGACTTTTGTTGTATTATCATTTATCATTTAATTTAGGTAAATAAATTTCATAGAAGATTGGTCGAGTAGTTGATTTCAAGGAGTAATTGAGCCACGTTAT
>JBCFXI010001672.1:7376-44044 GCA_038496175.1 Ampulex compressa
GCGCGCCCCGCCCGCCCCCCCCCCCCCCCCCCCCCCCCCCCCCCCCCCCCCCCCCCCCCCCCCCCCCCCCCCCCCCCCCCCCCCCCCCCCCCCCCCCAAAAACTCGTCGCGGAAAGTGGCACATGAGACATTGACAACTGACCGGGTATCGGACATTGTTAGTCCCCGATCTGGATTATTGACTTCTACGGCAAAGAATGTCTCCTTATCTGCAGCTTGGCAAACAGTTCGAACGAGCGAGAAGTAACCGATAAGATAGCAATGGCAGAAACTGTACGTGCCGAGCGAAACGAGAGGAAGCATGGAAAGTACATCCAGCGGCCGACAATCTCTAGGAAATGCATCACATCTGATATCCGTGGACGCTCCTCTGCACCTCGATGATTTAAACGGAATGTTCTTCCGAGGATTCTTCGTGAAAATAACGACCTGGTATTTAACGCTGGAACCAATTCTTCGAAGTCTTCAAATACCTGCTATATTTATCATCTCGATATTGTTTCCGCTGATCCTTAAGCACCTACCATCTATAATGGAATAATTAGCTCGATAAAAACTATATGGCATTAAAATTCCATCACTTTTTTACACGCCTATAAATTCCCCATCAAAGATTTAGTAAATTATGTAAATACATTCATGCCTCTATAAAAACCAGAAATAGTTAAAAAAAACTGTATATAATAAAAATATAAATAAATGCGTTATGAATAAATATTTGTTATTTCCGTCTTTAATTAAATACTTATGCCGGTATTTAATAGCGCATCGTAGTCTGCATTGCCACGAAGGTTGGTTAAAATTAGTTGAAAGGGGTAAAGCACCCCTTAGCAAGCGCGAGTTCGGTGCGTGCGACTATTTGCTTACTGCCCGGCAAAACCGATGATTCATTTCTGTTTGCAGATTCTTCTTCGCCTCTTACCTCACCGGTCATGTAATCGCAACCATCCTGCAGCAACGCAGATAAGGCTGCTCGGACTGCGCCAAGAAGGAACGGTGCGAGGCCGAAAAATGGAATTACTCGGTCATGATTTATACTAGCGCCGAAATAGGTAATTGAGAACGTTATGCGAATTGCCGTTCGAAAATAGATATCTTTGCACGGTTAATTCGCATTTTGGATTTCGACTCGATCGTCGTTTAATTCTTTTCGCACTTGTTATCGCTATCTTTCGTGGTATTTATTGTTACATGGAAGAGTTCAAAGCTGATGGCTGAATATAATCCTTGTATCTCTACAATGCGAACGTAACTGAATCCGCTTGCTCTGCGATGATTCGTTCGAGAGGGTAAAGAACGAAGTGTGTAAGCACGATTAAGAAGAACAAAGAATAGATAAATCCCCTTGTTTTCTGTCTATCGCTAGATAAATTTTCCAAAATAACAAACAGAAATTTACAAACGCAAGTTTATAACGTGTCCATAATACGAGCTTAGCGGATAATCCACAAAAATCCGATGTAACAACATTCTCTGCAACATTGAGACGTGGAGAACTTTGTAGCAAGTCGTTTCGCGACTCGCCAGTAACATCGTTTCTTTCCTGAACCATCGATCAGTCGTGCCTTTAAATCGTTCTCGACCTTAGAAAAACAATGCTGCTGGTCGAGTGATTTTAGGAACTACGGAATTTGGCACAATGGTCATTTCTCGGTATCGAAGAAATCACGAGGCGGAAATTGTTATGGCCGACGAACCGCAATCGTGAGCGCGCTTCACGGTATTGTTACTTCTCCTGGATCGACCATTTTCGGCGCATTTTGGAAGGATTAACCGGCGGTGGCAAGAAACGCAGAGGCCAATTGCAAATTATCGAACGTAGGATTATGGGGTTTCATCGATCGGGAAGGTCCCGCGTTACCTGATGCGCCGCACCGGCCATAAAAGGCCCCTATATTTTCACCGATTAAAATTCCAGAATGTAGCATTTGCCACGGCACGTTCTCGTCGGATAGTCGAAGCGACGGTAGAAAATTCCAGCCAACAATTACTATCCCCTCCTCCTTTCGCGGAAATTTCACTTTCCCGCCGATGCGCGATCGCGGCAGCAATGGAGGCACCATTCGGGAAAGCGCGTCGCGTATTTTTCGAACGTGAAATAAATTTGGGTTAAGGCCTCCCGCCCC
Source organism: Ampulex compressa (assembly GCA_038496175.1). Taxonomy (NCBI): domain Eukaryota; kingdom Metazoa; phylum Arthropoda; class Insecta; order Hymenoptera; family Ampulicidae; genus Ampulex; species Ampulex compressa. The sequence goes on from JBCFXI010001672.1 coordinate 9,503, forward strand.
TCCCCCCTCCTCATCCTTCTCGCGGACCGACCGCACGGCCGACTGGCTCTTTCACGGTGCAATAAATAAAGGGTACCCAAGGCTGCAATCGTCGGGCGGAGGTGTCGTGTAATTCGAAGAAGAAGAAAAAAAGGAGGAGAAAAGGGAGCCACGTTGAGCATTTCCCGCGTCAGCTCGAGCAGGAATACCACGGTAATACTGCATGCGTGTACCGTATCGTGAATCGCACGAAATGGAAACGCTGGAGAGTGGAGGATTATTTTTCGTCTCCTATTCTGAGCATTATATAATCGAAGAACGGCGTCGTTTATAAATCTGACAGTTTTACGGCGCCGTTCTCGCGGCGGAAAGGGAACAGCGGCGAACGATAATTTATTCCCGCGACGCGCGGGGTTCGATATTAAATTTGTCCACATCTACCTTTATGATCTTGTACTTCTTTTTGGTAGCTTGATTCAGATCCTCGTGAACCTTGTCCAGCAGCCAGAGCAAAAACTCCTGGGCGTCGTGCTGCAGATTGCCGCGGTATTGACTGCCGTACTTGTCGACGACGCTCTTGAAGGCAGTGCTCATCTCCGGGTCATATTGGCAACTCCAGATGGCCTTGAGCAGAAGCGCGAGCTGCTCCGTGATCTCCCCTTTGGTGCCATATTTTTTCGAATTCAGTTTGTTCCGTCTGGAGAGGTCGACCTTGTACTGGTCCAGCACGAAATACTCGGCGAGAATGTCCGTGTGCGAGAGGCACTGTAACACGGCGTTCATGAAGCACGTGTTACCGTGGTTGCGCAAACCTATGACCCCCGGCACTCTGTCGGGCGGAATGTGCGCCGGCCTCGGCGGCGGGACCCTTATGTCGCCGGCACTGGACCCGAGATCGTCCCTATGAGAGCTTTTGTGGTTCTGCGTACCTACGTTCGACATGTGCTGCACCATCTTGTTGATGAATTTCTTCCACGAGGGCCTTCGGAATACCTTCTTCGTTCCCAATCTGTCCTGGTATCCCTGATTGCCACCGTGCAGCCTGGCCACGTTCTGCTGCATGCTCTCGACCTGCTGCTGCTGCATGTTGTTCTTGGCGTTCTCCTTAGCGCTCGCAGTACCGTAACCGTCTTTAGAGTCGCGATTCTGCTTTGGACGACGCCGGGACATCCTCGTGGCACTTTGAAATGGATTTCTCGGCAATGTAAAGGTGCGCTTCAACCGCGACGCCGAATCCCGGATCTTTGTCTCCGACAATTTAACCTCTTCCACGCCCAGCTCACTCTCCGACACCGATTTCATCACCGCACTAACCTTCTCAGCGCTCATCGCCGGCCACGGAGACACCATAAAATGCCTCGCCCGGCACTCACATCACGTTTACCTCGACTCCGTCGGCCCGCGCGTCTTTTACATGCCGTGCGTCGAAAACAGACCGCGGAACGTCATACGCGTAACCTACTCTTGCACACCACGGCGGCCATTTGCCTTTATCACGGGCTTCCACGATTTCACGACGCTTCTGCCACGGAGTACGCATGCGCCAGACCCGATGCACGGTACGTCCTGGTCGACTGGCTTTGCTTCGCGATTTCATCCCCACCCCTCGGACCATTTCGAGGTGAAATTCGCTAGAGGTCGCTGCGTGGCACGACTCGTTAAACGAACTGCTTTTGTTAATTTTCACCGCTTTATCCTTTGCAATTCAATGTTGAGTACGGTTTGACATTGTATTTTCGCTATTAATGCTTAGCAAAGATTGTGCGGATCAACGAAATCAATTCTCGGCTGCTATTTAACTTCTGTGTATCGAGAATTTGTATTTAAGAAATGCGTTTAGTTTTATACCGATGTTTTAAAATAGATTTTGAATGTAAATTGTAGCGTAAATTATTGCGCGCGAAACGAATGAAATATATTGAACCGCAAAGAATTAATGCTTCTTCTTAGGTCATGCTACCATGATACGGCACCTTTCGAATCTTTTCTCTTCTTATGACGATGCATCCGAGACAGTGTATACATTACCAAGAGCCATAACTCGCGTTTTCATGTATATGAACCTTTTACTCCGAAAAATGTCGGATTGTAGAAACTTAGCAGTATTGAGAAGATTAGTTAAGTAACAAGTATGTTTGTCACAATTGTGGAAATTAGGGAACGGTAAAAATAAAAATGAGTTTTAGCTAATTTTGCAAAACTAGATATTCTAATTCTTACTTACAGATGATGCAAAATCCAACACGGGTCGCTATGCACGAACACACGGTTGTTTAATGTAGAAAGGTTTGAACTTACATGAGGAATATCAAAGGTTGAAATTAACCGGTTGCTTTTGAATTAATCTTTTTACATTAATGTACGAACAATCTTGTAGTCATAATAAATATTTTATAAAGTAGGTTATATATTTAAAGTAATGTTTCAGTAATGAAACTGTAACGGAGAAGAATAATAACTACATAAGCCAACGATCTAATTTAGCATCCGTAGATAAAGCAACTAGTCACAGACGAGGTATAGTATAAACCTAACATACATTTAGTGTCTCTTGCTCTGCAATACCGATCGTATAAAAGAATGAGACACTTTGGTATGCCCTCTATGATTGAAACGGTGAACTTAGTAATGAAATTCAGTCAAGTTACCAAAGTACGGAAAGGCAACAGAAGGAAGAACCTGTAGTAGCATGCGTATATTACATACATTACAGATCACCATATGAAATAAACCCCCATGTGACTAAACCTCTTGTCGTGAGTTAGAGAAGAAGTGAATAATAGTTCAGCTTATCTACGTGTTTCTCAATCCTGCGATGTGTGCAAGTACACGGTGTAGATATTTTTTCAAATTATTACCTATCTTACTATGTAATACATCGTATGTGCGTATACCATAGTACATATTCTACGACATTTGAAATGCACGTCAAAAAGTGATGTCTAGCGATGAAATCTTGTCCTCACGTATATACAGTTATAAAGGTATATCGTGTAAATACTTTTACGCACGAATACCTATCGAATACCATGTAATTCCTTAGTAAATTCAAATGCACTCCGACATTTTCTCGCGCCTAGCGTGACGTAGGTTGCTAGGCCCATCTTGTAACCAATCACAGCTTTCTTTTCGAACATTTCAAGTTTGTTTCCTTGGGTGTTTCTTTATGCAACATGTGTTTTTGCAGTGCTCTTTAACGATTTAAAAAATTCTGTGGAAAAAAATATCGGTATTATAAAAAAGTGACATCCAGAGTTGAAATGTTTTCGACGATATAAAGTCGTTTCCATACGTTAGGTGGATAGACTTTTTACAAATACTTTTGAGACTAAAAATGTTTTTGAGACACTAAAATTGTCGTTTCTCAACTTCCATCTCGAATATCCTTCTTTTTATCTCAATATAATTTAACAAATTACTTTTATATCTTCGTTCCGTTCTAATCGATCTTTGAACTCTTTTATCTAGGTGACCCCGAGAATGTGCCAATCCTCACAACTGCGTATTGCTCGCGATATAAGCCGATGCAGGAAAAATAAAATATAACTGCAGGATTCAATTAAAACAATAACAAATACATATATTTCTCGAAATGTGATACAGTAGGTTTTTACGTTGGTGGTCGTGTTTATTTTCCACATGTTCCGCTTTCATTTAATGGATCGGATGATAATTTACCTTGGACGCAGCAATGTCTTCTATCTCTTTTAATTATCGTTATTATTCTATTTGGAGCAAAGCTGGCGGTCGTGTCTATCGCGTTGCTAATTTTCTACTGCTCTTATCCTTACTATCCTCGGATCGTGGTGCACACCGACCACGATATGGCGTTTACTATTGATCGATAATCGTGTCGCGATCCGGAACGGGGCGGCCTGTAAAACTAACGTCGTTGATAGCAAAATGGTATCGGAGAGTACTCGAGAACACCAACATCCAAATTTGTGAACGAGCTTCGCAGCATTCGATGATCCGGAATGTCCGTGGCATTCCTTTTCTCAAACAAGCCAAGGATACGTTACGTCCGGCTCTATTACTTCCTCCTTTCGCGAAAGTAAAACAATTAGAAAATTTGCTGCAAACCTGATTTTTTTTTGTCTAAACGGATGAGCGAGAAGTGATGTCTCTCTCTCTCTCTCTCTCTCTCTCTCTCTCTCTTTCTCTCTCCCTCATTCTCTCCTTCTCGATTAACAAACAGCTCGCCACTATATCGTCGCTGGCAACTATACGCATATTATTTATGATCGATGAACAATTCCAAATACCTTTTTGTTATATGCTTAACAAGTACGGCAGATATTATCAACATTCCTTTGCAAATAAACATGAAATCTAAACGTTGCGTGGCTCTGCGTGTGCGATCAGAGGTGGAAAGTGCAGGACTCCGGCGGTATATCGTTCGTATTTACAGCTTTATGGATTTTAACAGGTTTATCTTTTATTATTGCGATAATCGGCAATAAACTTTCATTTGACCTTCATCGTTTTCTTTTTTTTTTGGTTTTTTTTTTTACAAATGGTCGTTCAGCACCACGATATTCTTAGGATGACGGCATTATTCCGCATCTTAGTCGCGCAAGCCGGTCATGAAGACACACAATTGAGCGATTACGTATGCCGTGTTTCGAAATGATCGATAAACGAACCGTCTTTTTGGGGGATGTCAAACATGTTCTCGCATTTTTCACTCTCCCCGAACCTGTGCATCACACGATTATACTCCAATTGACATTGCGTCCTGCCTGCTATGCAGAGAAAGTACGATGACACGCGAACGTCTCGTTGCAATCGATGATCGAGGTGTCAATAAGCGCATCGGTTACTTTTTCTGGATCTCGTTAATTGCCACTATACGTTAGAAACATCGTTGAACGTTGAAATGTACCGTGGAGGTTTGTTCGCATCGAGGAGATGGACATACTGTCAAGTCGGCTGCCCAATCGCAAAGTGCGCGAGACGTACCCCGACAATCCTCAGAGTTGGCCGCCGCTCTGACGAAATCATTCGGCATCGAAATAAAGTCAAATGATGGAGAATGAAAGGCTAAGATCGTTGTGCGCGGCCAAAAAAACTCTCTGCCATGTCACGCCAATGATCTCTGTCGTTCATTCGCAAGAGCACGATCTCCCCCCCCCCCCCCCCGACCCATCCTCGATGGTCATTGGACCACACGCAATGAATTTTCGAAGGAACGTACCGAAGGCCAAGTGGCGGACAAATCTGTTTATGAAAAATACAGCATGCTTTCAATACACCGACAGAATTGAATTGTTCGCCCGTATCACAAGAACGTTAAAAACATGGCGCCGCTTGCTTATTGTCACTTAATTTTGCAACGAGCAGGATTGTTTATTTGAACATCGCACTAACGGGTCTGTACAACATTATTCTGCGTATACATTATCCAATAAAAAGCGCATTTTCCGCGGGTGTTCCTCTTTCGCTCTCAATCGCTAATCGCTTCCTTCTCCGTCGAAGAAAATAAACATCTAAAAACTTAAAAAGGAAAGGCTAGTGCGCAGGAGCAGTCACCTTACGTTAAAGCACGATCGTTTCCATCGTGATTACTATATGGTTTATATATATTTATGTATATATATATATGTATATATATATATACTTTTAATCTTTAATATATACGTCATACGCGCCGACGGCGTAGCTCATCATCGATAATGGATATGATCGTTCGTCCGAAACTACGAGCCTCGACCTCGAGGAAACCGTCAGTGAAGCTCGAACACGTTTGACCCACGATAATTCTCTACTCGTGCGAGGCGGTTACAAATCACGATCCAGTACCGATACGCCGAATTCCGGTATCGGAATTCCTTAAAATTTAACGTACGCCAGGCGTACGGGTACCCTAATGGCGGCGCACCTGCGCCACGGGAGTCTCAACGAGCGCGCCGCTCGTATGGACCAGCGCGTCCGATGTACTTACATTCCGCGATCGAACGACGCAACTACACGCTACGAAAGAGAGAAAGAAAGATGCCGAAGAAATGAAATAAACGCTTGATCTACGTTACAAATGAAAACAACTAGAATCGCTTGGACACCATCACCACGTGGGATACGCTACGTTAACGGGTCCGGGAGAATCGTGGAGCCGAGGCGACATCCACCTCCCGAATAATCATTCGCTTCTAACTCATTTTTCGACTCCTCTTGCTCCGACCTCGTCAAATTTCACCGACTTCTCTCCCCGTCCCGATTCTTCCTCCGGCTTTGCGCTCCTTCCCGGTATTCTCAAGGATTGCAACGGTAAGAAACGCGCGATGATTCGACTAGAATAAGATTTAGCTCTGTGCGATGAAATCGGTTGCAAAATGGTCGTCCGTTCGAACTTCGTGAAAGGAAGGCGAGAAGTGCAATCTTTTTTCGTTATCGATACAGCGGAAGTTGGATTTGCGAGGACCAGGTGACCCCTTAAAAACCCGGATCCAGGTGTAACTGCATTGTAAAAATCGGCGCGCCAATCGCGCGTAAGTTCGTGTTAAAATAATCTATTTACAAGAATTAAATCGGCCGTGCAAAGCGTACTCCCCAAGGTCGATACTTATTAACCGCCGATAATCCATCACCGTGATTTTTGGATAACGCCACGTGTACCGATATCCGCGTTATCCGCACTGTCTTTCCTCTCGAGACCGTCGACCTTCGTAATTTAGGCACACAAATCGTCGAAGTACAATTCCGCCCATCTTATCCTTCCCAGGCCTCTCGATCTTCCTGATATCTATCTATGCGAAAAAGGGCTGAACGAAGAAGAATCTACCATCTCGTTTTCCCGATCCGCGAGTGGTGCGCGATCGCGACTTCTTTTTCCCTCGCGAAGATTTAGCGTAGAGAGGATTAAGCGTCCTGGGCGGCTTTTCACCAGGAAAATGGTTCGAGACGAATGGTACACGTTTTACATCGAGTGTTGCTCGCTGCACGAGACGACGCTTAGCTCTGTACAATAGTGCTGGCTGTTATACGACTTAGCCTGATTTACAAATCCCGATAGTACGGTAACGACGAGTTTCATATGTACAATTTGACTACCCGAATAGAGCCGGGTAGGGCGAAAAAAGGCGCGAGGTAGGAGAAAGAACGTAGAGGGAAATTCAACGAAGAAGCGCACGGCGCGCTTTGACGCGGTTTAGAGCGGATTTTCCGATGGTCGCGGCGTGGAGGAGAACGGAGGCTCGTTTGGGGGAGCGGCGCTCTATATCCGCACCTATTTCCTTTGAGTAATAATCGCGCGCTTATATTCCAATTACGTCTTTCGCGTCGTGGCAAATTTTGAATTCGATGTGTGACTCTTGATATACCAACCGCATGGCCACCTGAAAACGACAGAGCGAGCCTCGAGTAACCTGTCTGCTAAGCGAGGCATTTTTTACGAGCTTAGCGATCATCGTCTTCACTCTTCGGATCTAACAAATTGACGTTTTATAGCAAAAAGTATTCGCGTTGCATGAACATTTCACACTTCATGATTCTACAGAGTATCGTAATAGTGTCTAAAGCCGGGAACTACGCGTAGTCCATACGCGCTCTACTATGTTCAAGCAGTAATCACAGAAGAAACTCGACTGACGTGGAACTGTTTGTTGCTTCATCGGCTGAATATCGTTAAACAGTAGACGCGAATTACTCGTTTTCCTGCTATAAAAAGTTTTCGTTGTACGCTCGAATTTTGGCGCGAAGCCCGGAGAATCTCTCGAATACGAATTTCAATTCTTATCCCCCGCGCGATCGCAGTTTTTAACAACATTTATCACGGCTCAGTCGTTCTCGAGTAGACATTATAGCGGACTACTTGCAACAGTTGCTGTATTCTCGATCGAGTTTGTCGGCTGCGCGGTTCCGTGCACTCAGCTTCGTAAGGACGCCTTTCTACTTTTGCTGAGAGATTGACCTCCGAAAAAAGATCGAAAATCGCACTTTGAGACGATGGGTGATAACGAAAATCGACTGGTTGGGACATCCTGATATCGACAGAATCGATAAATACACCTTTAATCCTCCTCGATCTCACTGGAAACTTTAATTGTCGCTGTTCAACTTTTAAAATACCGTATTCCTCCAGAAGCAGATTTTCAAGTTATCCACTGCTTTTCCAAATTTCAATTCATTATGATTACCAATTTTGATGTCGCGAAGTAGCCGAAAGTATGTTAAACCGCGAAGGATTAAGGGTAGTTCCTTCACTGCTTGCAAGCCCGTACTTTTCTACGTCTGTCTATGCCTGAACGCGCTTTTTTCTTTAAACCAGTGAACGTTTCTAATAATTGGGATTACGTACATTCATTTCTACCTCGTTCGCGTCTTTTGGCAGGGCGCAGAAACCTTTTCGTACACATTTTAAACATGCATGAGCGCACGTTTATCTCTCTATGTCCGCCTTCGTCAAGACGCGCCCTTTCCTTCGGCCAAGGGATGGCAGAGCTTTCGAACAGCACCGGTGGTGGAAATCATCGAGGATCGCGAAGATCTCCCTTTGCGTGCCTTCGCGCACCTCGAAAAGAACGCGACACCTTCGACACCGACAAGCACGATTCTTTCTCACCTCGACTACGTCAAGACGCACCCTTCGCGTTGGCCAAGGGACGGGCTAAGACTCTCGAAGGAGGGCCGGATTTCACGCAAGGGGGCTAATTCGCAGACCTAAGACTCGCTCGTACCTCTCGACGTAGGCAAAATTCGTTGACGCAATTTCAACGGACATCGCTCCATCCCCAACGATAGGCGCCATGATTCTCTCCATCCTCCTGCCGAGGCAAGTGAGGCCTTCGACCCTTTCGCCTCCGCGTCTCACCAAAATCGACGCACCCTTCACGCACCACCGACAAGTAAAACCGCTCTTCGCGAAAGGCCGCTCACACTCCACACGCGACTGTACTCGCCCACCACGAGGATAGTTAAAAAATTCTGCAAGGCGTAAGAAGCAAATCCGCGAACACCGCGGATCCGATTCCTCGTGGCCATCCTCCGGAGAGCCAAAGGGTCGGCGAAAGGGTCAAAGAGCGTCGGGAGATATTCGAGGAGCAGCGACAGCGAGTCCTGGCTCGTCCGTGCTTGGTAGAAGCGAGCGCGGAGTTCCGCGAGGCGCCTCCTTTGCGCGCAAAAGCGCCACGATTCCTCTCCATCCGGCTTCGTCGAGACGCGCGACCATCCCTCGGGTCGAGGAGCGGCGAGGCGGGCCCTCGAGGGTCCACGCGGGAGCGGTGATCGTGGAGGGGTGGAGGGGCTGGATCTTCGAGGAGCGATGATCGTAAAGGGCGAGTGGGTGCGCGCCTCTCGAAAGCGGGTGTAATCCGCGGGCACGCAGTTTCAACAGGCGTCGACCTCCCTCGTAGCTCGCGGGCGCACGGCGCTGCCCGCGGGCCTGTATGTGTATATGCATGTATATATAAACTAACTATACATATATCTATGTACAAGTGGGTGCTCCTCGGGCGCTGGCCTCGAGGTGGCGGGGGTCGGGAAGGGGCCGGGAGTTCGACGGGCCTCCCGAGGAAAGAGGGCTCTCGTACGACGAGGTTGCTCCCCGCTGGCGCGCTTCTTCCTTTCCTTCTTCCCGGAGGGACGAGACCTAAGTGTTGCGACTATAAGTGAGGGAGGAGCCGTTACGACACACGCCATGTCCGGATCTCTTTTTGTATGTCGTCGAGCTGCTGCTTGATCGGCACGGTGTTAGACGTCCGTGTACTTGCTGAGCTTGTCGCGCAGCAGCATGTTCTCGTTCTTTAACCGGTCCAGCTCCTGCCGCAGACCCATGTTCTGGAAGCACGAGAGGAGAGGCGCGCGATGAAGGATGCACTCGGCTGAGCCGTTTCTCGTTCTCGGAGCGGGATCTCGATATACGTGCTTTGATCGAATAATTGGAAGTGGTATGTTTGTGAGAGCGTATTTTGAGTGATTCTTGAAGCACGAGTATTTTTTTTTTTTTTGTGGTGTCTAACGATTTGGGTGCTATTCGATTAAAGCACGCATGTCGACAGCGTTGAGGTGTAAAGTGTTCTTTCGAAAGAAGGATCGATGATGTTAACCTAACCAAAGTTTTTAATCGTATTCACGGCTTATGTGATCCTTGCGCGATATTGTCAATTAAAACGTGATCGTATCCGTTGTTCATCGAAGTTCGTTAATAAATCACGTTCCAGGACGAGAGCTTCGAGTGGAATTACGTCGCTATCAAAGTATCCACTACCTATATTAATGAATCGTTATATAAAACACCAAGCAGGTTTACTGACCGTGGAATTAATTTTAACGATACGATATTACTTCGCGTCCGTTTCTCTTTCAAATCTCCTTCAAAGTATCGAAAGAAAAATACAAAACTGTTTAATTTACGCGTACACGATTATCAAAAACAAAATGTCCAGATACCAGACGGAACGATATTAAGATTCCAGTTTTCGAGCATCGATATCATTTTTCACTCGTATTCCCGAGTCTAAAGTCACTTTGCTCCCATTGCGCGATCGAGTTCCATCCAGAAAGTGTTCCTTTTCCAGCGGTTATTAATCGGAATAGTTGTACCATATCGGGGGATGATATTTCCGGGGTTCAGCACCGTGGGAAAACTCACCTCTTTCTCTAGGAAGCCGGCCCTGAGAGCGATCTGGTTCTCCTTCATGCGACGTGCGTCCCGCGATCGTTTCGCTGCCATGTTGTTCTTCCTACGACGCGCCCAGTATTTGTCATCCTTCAAGTCATCCGGAACGAACTGTGCCCACAACAGAAACAGAGAAGGCGGATACGGATTAGGATCGTTCCACTGACTGCCGATCGTGGGGAGTCGGCCGGCCGGCGTAATTTCCGAGTCTATTGCTGCTCGAAAATCGATCACTTCAGCGTCAGTTGGTTGCAACAAAGCATCGACAACAGGAATTCTCTCAACACTCCCGATTTTGGATGCTGGATCTTCGCGACGAAGATTTTATCATCCAAGTCGGGAGGGGAGTAATGTTCATAGCTCCAACACTGAATTGTCGCTTCGACCATCTTGGTCGATGAAGTAAGTATAAAGTACGGTTTTAAGCTCGGAGATGCTTATGGAAGAACAGCTGGTTTCTTTTCAGCTTTGTACACGCGTGGCATTGATGCAATATTATGCCACCGTATTAGGAAGTATGGAGAATTGAAAGTAACCGCAGGGATGTTTATCAATTTTATTATCAAGTGCAGTTGTCGAGAGAATTTAAACAGAAGTGTAAAGTAAAGGAGGTATATATAATAACTGAGATTGTGGAGAGGCGCTTATCGATAGATATGCGTTCATAAAATCTTTTACTATATTGACCGTCGTGATATTATCGTACACGATGTTTGGGCAAGAGAAGCATTTGGAATATGGGCAGTGAAGATGATAGGAGATTTTCGAGGAAATTACCGGAGGAAACGGAAGGGAGGACATTGGTAAATGGACATTGGTGATGACCTACTCCTCTAGTAACTCACCTGCTTCCGTGACTTCTTGATCATCGGTTGGGGTTTGAGCTCTTCGTCGGAAAAGGCCCGCGTGCGTGGATCAAAGTCTCGCCCCGATGATGCCATCGAGAGCGCTACAAGAGACAAGCCATATTGTATTCGTGAAGAGTCCTCGGAATCTGTCACGCGGAAGGGGGAATTTATAAGGCCGACGTTAGTCTAGTTTAATGCTGTTGCAGAGAATCGATGAACCGTCGAGAACTCAGTACCGATCCTGAGATTTATAGACGATCGAAAGTGCGAGCGCGAGCAATACTTCAGGCTAAAAATCTTGCAACACATATCGACGAATCGAATGTCTACCGATCTTGAAAGTGATAGTTGCAAATTACGCGCAAACTGCTCGAAAGTTTGTTATTTGAAGAGAACAAACTTCGAGTTCCATCCGGGGAAAAAGTACGAATTAGTGTACGTAACTTTTACAGTCAATTTCGCACTGTTTAAGTTCTCATGAGGATGCGAAAAATATCCAAAATTCTCATTAGAAAGGGGGGAAACTGGCGAAGGCATGCGAAGGTCTGAAACGATCAACCTAAACGAGTACATTCAACGAACAACCATAATATCATTTCTCTTGCTACAGTCGCATATTCTTATTTAACACGTATTATCCTCTAAACATATACTCCTACACTCGCACTTAAAAAAATCCCCTCATCAAATAACCAATAGCCCATAAACATTCGACCAATAATACTAACCGAACTAACTCGTAACCCTCTTCGACACATAATACGTTGGCACGCTCGCGCCAAACCAGCAGAACCGCGCAAGACGCAGAATTAACGATGCTCCCACAACGACTCCCAAATTACACAAGCAGAGATGCGCGATACATCGAATCAACATATCCAATTCCACGATCTGTCCATACTTTGCCTCGATACTGCAAAGAGCCGCGCTCGCGGTGCGCCCGCAAGATCGCGCGATCTTCTCTACGTAATCCTCGCGCGAACTATCCCAGCCTTCGGCCGTGCCTTCCCCGGCTAAGTGTCGTGTTCCCTAGTGTCGCGTTTCGAGTGTCGAGGGTGCAGTCGGCCGAGCGTCCGATTGATTCCCAGGATCGTCACCGTGAACGACGGTCTGGCGCGCACGAGGAATGGAGAGGAGAGCTCTACTTACTGGAGTCCGCGGGCGAGGGAGGATTCAGGGTGTCTGGCGAGCAGCACTCGCTGGGCGAGGGTGATCTCTCGCGCTTGGTCACCGGTTCGAGGTGGAGCCCCGCGGGACCCTGATGGCCCGGCGCCTCGGTGTTGTTGATCTTATGCAACTGTCCACCTTGCATCGTGCCCTGCCCACCGCCGGCCACGCCGTCGACGGGGATGCCGTTCTCGGACAGGAATTCGTCCAGGTCCACGTACTGAAAGTAGGAATTTTTCGGTACAGAGAAACGTAGGGATTCGGTCTTTGAGTGAATGATTCGGAGGATTTCACTAGGCGAACGATTGGCCTTATTGGTTATATTTAAATGTTTTTTTTTTATACGATTATGAAGCGATGATTCTTCTTTTTTTGCACGGTTTATTTTCTGAGACTTATTTGCACGGCTTATTTTATTGAATAGGGAGGTAGATGAAAGTGGTTTTTTTTCTTCATCAGAGTATGTGGGAAGAGGTGCACTTCGGTCTTTGAGTGAATGATTCGGAAGATTTCATTGGCCAAACGATTGGCCCTATCGGTTATATCTAACTATTCTTTTTTTTTTTTACACGATTTTGAAGTAATAATTCTTCTTTTTTTACACGGTTTATTTTGTTCAATAGGAAGATAGATAGAAAGTAGTTTTCTTCTTCGACCGTGTAAAAGAAGGGGTTAGGTGCAACAACATTGAAGCACCGATCCAGTGTGCGAGGGTTAAGATACCGATGGATGTTCCGATTATTATAGGAATCAAGTAGATTTGGACAGAGTTTTATCAAAGTAAACTGATCTTCTACGATCCATGCTTAGTACGTGTAGCTTTTATAAAGATTTTCTGACTCAACACGTAAAACAACCTTGAATTACTCAAAACTCTGTACGATTATAGTAGTGTATAAATACGTTTTCAATCAAATATACATGCGATGCAGGCGATACCCTCAACAATACTGTAAGATATTAAGTGAATCTCGAGATAAAGCCGTCTTATCCATTAAACGCGATCGAACCCAGTAAACGATCGTTGCATCTCTCATTGATACAAATCACGAGCATTCGTTCGAGCACGTTGCGCCGATCGCGAGCAAAAAGCGGAAGAAAGGCATACGGGTAAGGGTGCATAAGAAAGTCTCATAAGCATGCAGGAAAATGATTACAAGTCGTTCCGCTAATAACAACCGTGCAAGGAACGTGGTTTCCTTTAAAAATTGCATAACCGATCCTTCGTTTTCCATTATCGAGCATTCCGCGAATGGAACGAGTTCGCGAGATCCTAAATACATTCTGCTGGCAGTAAACGACGAGTTCTTCGATTGCCAATGAAAAAGAGCTCTGGATCGGGTAAATCAATGCAGAGCGATCGGTGGAAGAGAAAACCGTGGAGTGAAAGAAAGAAAAGGGAAGTGATAAAGGGCGGGGCGAGAGGGGGGAGGGGGGGGGGTATAAAGCTTGCTAGATTCCGGCGAGGCATAACGGAGAAAGCGACCGCTGCACTCGTGGTTGCACGCAGCCTTAACGCTCGGCTTCCTGGTTTCGCGATTCAGGAAGCGGAGCACGCCGGGGTAAACATTGCAACGCAACAGAGTGCACGGTAGTAACGATAACGTCTCATTTAACGACGATAAGTAACGCGGGAGAGTTGAAATTGCGGTGGCTATCGCACTCTGACAGTTTCTTCGAGATCGTACGGTAATCAAAACTTTTTGAACTACGTTTATTTTTCTGCGAATAATATCTATATCTTACATTTTTTGTTTTTTTTTTTATCACCCTTTATATACAGATGTCTACAGGGTTTTGAATGTAATGAGAATGTAATATTTTTTTATCACCCTTTATATATAGATGTCTATAGGGTTTTGAATGTAATGAGAATTTAATGTTTGTAAGTATTTTTGATGAGCGTGCACTCGTTTTAAACTGCTCTCTCACTCGTCGTTCGTATCGAAAAGACGATTAGCTTCGATTTTTCTTCGTGGATGGAAGGTTTATAAAGGGTGGAATTTGTGAAAGTGTTTTATAGAATATCGGATATTATAACTTTTCGACGTTTAATCAAATAATAAATTCATCGTTTCTTTCTTTTTTGCCTTTTATGCGTTTGAAAGACGTTTGCAGTATACTTATGATACAAGTTATAATGTCAAATTGTAATGAGATAAACGCAATGGATAAATCAGTTACGATATTAGCTTAAAAATAATTTTCTATGATATAAAAATAAAAGAAGTTTCGCAATCTTTAACGACTTATAACCTCGGCGATGGAAATTAATGGACACCGGCTATGACGTTAAAACGTCTATAAAATTAATTATTTGGATCGATAATTTAATCTAGAAACGATACGACGGAAAATTCAATGAACGATGGAGGTTGAATATGATCCAGGGCTATAGGCGATAAAGCGTGGTGAAAAATGGAGAAATGCGTCGACTGTTTGGAGTAGTGAATAGTACCTAGATCCATTTTTTCTCTTGTATGTAGAATAAGTTGCAGTGAGGTTAAGATCTTACCGTATCGCGTCTTTATACATACATGGTTCAATACCTTCAGGTCGGCATCATAGGGCAGAGTTTTGTCCCAGAGATTGGGCCCGAGGAAGGCGGCCTGCGCTTCCACGTTGCCCCAAAGCTCTCCGTCGGCATCCTTCTTTTCTTCCGGTCCATCTTTACCCTGTTTTCCTGGAAAACAAAATAACTCACGTCAATCATTCTTCCATTTTTCATTTTCAAATTATCGATTCATCGTTTTATTCAAGATCTACGGTTTTTTTTTTAAGAAAACTGCATCGGATGAATAAGATTAGTCTTAAAAATTTTTCGACTGTCTCAGACGTCCCTCCTCGCTTTAGCAGAGGAATCTAAAGGACGAGCGATGGTCTTGTATATATTTAAAAGTTAGCAATAACGATGGTAGCGGTGAAAGCAAAATTGGATTTAATACGTGTTGTATAAATTGATGATCGGATGATTTTTTGTCGATTGTAAAAATCATCGATCTATCGTGCTAGAAATTATTTATTAGACGAACATTGTGGAATCTGAACAAAGCTTGTGCGTTTCTATTGCAAGATAGATATTATATAATATACGTATAAGCTGAGATTTACATTGTCCTATGGTTGAATACATGTCGTTTCTGGTATACAGGAAAGACCAAGAAAATGAATGTGCAAGCACAATGTGCAGGATGGAAAAAAGAAATAACATCCTGAACGTATTCTTCTCGACAGGCTCGCCGCTTTATCCGTACGCCAGCGCCTATTCACGTGCACAGGCCTTCTCTGTCTCAAGTTCATTATTTTATCCAAGCTCTCGCCTCTTATTTTCGAAGATAATCTTCCTCGTATATTAACATCTCGTTTAGTCCAACCGATGGATAAGCGACTTTTTACAATGACCTCTCATTCGTTACGGCAATCCGACGATGCGAGAAAATACCCGATTCTTTTGCCCCAACTACTTTACAACTATGCTCCGATCGTTCATCGTAAAACACTAATCGTCTATGAAATTATCGAGGAATTAAGAATCGCAGCGTAACATTGGCGGACATCCTATCAGACGCCGCGTCTTATGGCTATCCGCGCTTGTACTCGTACGAACTCATATACACCTCGAAGGAATTTCTACTGCCCGATTGTTTGTCGGCCTTTTTCCGTGTCGCGTTCCTAGGAAGCGGGAAGAATGCGTCTGCTCTCTTAACCCTCCGCAGGCGTCATCTCCTTCCATCACGGGCCACGCGATGACGGAAGCCTTGAGCATCGGAAACGATTTCGTGGCGGTGGAGTAGAAAGAAAAGAACCGATCGACGAGTCGGGGATGGCCTTGGAGATGCTTACCCAAAAATAGTAAGTTGGCCGACACCGTAATCTTCATCTTTGTCTCTCTCTCTCTCTCTCTCTCTCGCCCTCTCTCTCTCTCTCTCTCTCCCTTTCTCACTCGCTCAGTCTCTTATTTTGCCCGTGGACCGATTCTCATTATCTCTCTCTTCCACTTGGAACATCTCCGGCTGGATGTATCGCTTTGCCAGTCGGTGGAAGTGTCCGTCATCCATCTGCCTGGAACGATGTACGACAAAGGCAAGGACGATGGCGAAGAGTTGGTAAAAAAGATACTTTGTAGGACATAACCGTGGCGGTGATTCGGCCGTGGCGATACCGACGAGCGGTTCTTGCCCGCAAAAAATTTTGGGCGCGCATGCGGAGGCACCACGTTCGCGTGTACGGATGAATCTTACATTTACGGTTTATAATAGAAATACTTTACTTCCCTTGTAAGTATTCACGCGTGTACGACAAGGTGTAGTCGACATTGAAGCGATAATGGAGCTTTAAAGTTTGGTCCACGATTTGACGCAATGTGCGTCACGAATATGTTTTATGGATATACGCTTGTATCGTTTGCTCGTACCAAAGGCTTGTACACGATTAATGATGGATACGCTTTTAATCAGTAGGATAGTATATAGAATAGAATATATCCATAGAATAGTATATAGAATAAAATATATCCATGCAATAGTATATAGAATAGTAATCTCAATTCTCAGTCGTGAGAATTCGATCGACTGGCATTCGAATAATGTTAATGTCGCTTTCTGAGGTTGCCAGACAGTAGATCGGTTAAGACGCTTCTCCGTTAGTCCACGTTGCTTAGCCATGGCTATAATGCATTTCTCCCGGCACTCGAGGGTTTTCGATCGAATATCCGTTTCGCCAATGAACTATCGATGCCATTTAGCCGTCTAGATTTCTGTGTCTTGTTTTTACTCAGACGCGCGCGAGGAAAAGAACGCTGGGGTCGATTGTCAAGGCTATGAGAGCATGCTTTGTCACGCTACGATGTTGGTTACCGAGAGATCGAATGGAAATACACGGAATGATGATGATGATTATGATGATTATGATGACGATCCTGCCGATGGTAATAACGGAGATGATGATGATGACGGGAGTTATGACGACGACGAAGACGAAGACGAAGATGAAGACGAAGACGAATACGAAGACGACGACGACGAGGACTACGACTGCTATTGTTGCTTCGATAAATTGTATACGATACGGAAAACGAGGATTCGTATAATAGACACGCATTGCCTTGCGTTTTATTATTAAGATATACGGTAGGTAAGTCACGTGAAACTTTATCGTTTTTTTTCAACAGAATTCTCCATGCTCCGTGGATAACAGAATACGTCGTTATTTGAAAATCGAAAAGTAAAATCAGTTCGGAGAGCTGCTTACCCTGCATGAGCATGGCTTATCGCGTTCTTTGATAATACTCCTTTCACAATTTGTAGCTATATCATTTTTTGCATCAATATTATAATAGTACTATAAGCAGGGAATATATTAATAAAAGAAAATGAAGATATTGCGTTAATGTCGGAGTTATCGAAAAATGTTCAAAGTTACTTTTAGGAATAGTCATATTTAAATGATTTCGGGTCCAATGCGGCAAACACAATTAAAATAACGGTACAACCAATAGAATGAAGAATAATGTACCTATCTTTGATAAATAATTAGGCAAACTTTTTTCGAATTTATACTTTCGAGAAACATATACGTTATTGCATGATAAATCAGGTCGATGTGGATCATAACAGTATTGTGACACATATCAATGTATGTCAGAAACATAATCAAAACGAGTCACGCGTTGCATCACGGAGATCCGGTGATTAAATACAACTAATTCTCACGCTAGCCTGAAATGTTTCAGATTGGAAATAGCGTACCTATGCGATCGATACAACGATCTGTATAATAATGTAAAACTTGACTAAAGAACCGTGTACTGTTTCCTATTGCGTGTTTTTTTTTTTTGTACAGATGGGGACTTGCGCACATTAAGGCGGATGGAGCATTGTGAGCGCGGCCTTGAATTTGCACGTTGACAATAACAATAGTCAAATAGAATGTTGGTACAGTAAAACTACGAACCTCGTGGAGAGGCGGCAGATCAGACTTGTAATACCGTTGATTCTTCAACGTGGTATTACAACGTTTTCGCACAGACGCCCAAGGCCTGCGTATTAAAGCTATGACAAAAGGTCGAAAATCACATTCGATTGTTAAAAAAAAATTCCACTCGTCGAGCAACTCAAGGTGTTCCGCGCGAAACGAACAAGGCTTCTACTTAATAATCAGATTTCGGTCAATATTCGTGTTATAAATCACACCATGTATTATGATAAGCAAGTCACACATCATCTTCTTCGATATCAGAATGGCAAATCCAATAATAAGCAAACTCGCTTGTTCCTACCGATAAAGGCACTTAACATCGACGCTACTTATATATTAAGCCAAGTTCAATTGTTGCAAATCACGTAAATTCGTACGTGCGTAACAGGACAGAGTAGCTGTTTGAATGACACTTTGTAAGAGAACGGCGGTATGGTTTAGTACCAAAGAACTTTAAATAGCAGTAATGCGTAAGGTGTCTATATTTAAAATACACTGGCGCGTATTCTACAACCAGCGGGAACAAGGTTAAAGCAGGAGACATAAAGTAGCAGATATATTTCGCACGAGATAAAAGATTTCATAGAACGCAGTCATACCTTGCGTGTCCTTTAACCGAGATTATTTATATTTATCACGAGACGCGGGAATATTCTCTCAACGCCGAGTACCAAAGCGGGTTCGACTTGTTCCCAAAGAAAACCCAGCTATTTGTGCGACGTACAAACAAAATAAAATACGCACACGTATGAAATACCTTCCACGCGGGAGACTCGATTCCGAATCCCGCCCATCACCTCTGGTTTTTTCCACGTGATATATTCACCATCACCTCTGATTTTTCCACGTGATACGTCTACCGTAGCTTTATTACTTTAGAATCCACCTTAAACAACAGATCCTACGCCAAAAACGACCTTAGAGGTCAATACCAAAAGTCAAGTAAAAAAAACAATATAAAACATATTCCTAAAACATATTCTTCCAAACTCACGTCGGGGTCAAAATCAACGCCGAACAAAAACAATCCACGAATAATATCCATGATATTATCGACAACGCCGATAACACTGACATACTCACAAAGAGAGGAAGAGAGAGGGAGGAAGAGGACGACACAGAGAGAAATCGCATAGAAGTGAACAAATCGAAACGGCGCGAAAACCCATCAAACATCTTCCTCCACGCCGATTTCCGTCTGGCGGGCCTCAAGATCGTAGTCAGAAAAGCGCGATAAGGAGGCAAGCCACGAGCGATGACCCAGGAGAGCGTGGCCGGGCGAAAGATGGGTGAATTCCCGTCGAGGAAGAGAGACGGGTCGCCACGTCCGAATGGACGGACAGTGCGGAAATGCACCTCACGGTGAATGAATGGATAAAATCATAGAGGCACGCCGACCCGCTGTCGCCTCCCCTCGGCGCCCCTCGGCCCTCGCGCCACAGCCGCCCCCGCGCGGCCCCCCGTGGCCCGCGATAATGCTGGCACGCAACGCCAGATTAGTTCCGCAGAGAGCCGGCCGACGACGGGCAGCCTTGAACCAAATTGCGGGCCTGCCGTTGTTTAGTTGTTTAACCAGCGTGCCGCGCAGGAACTTGGCCGAGCCTACGTTTCAGGCCTCGTCGTAAAAGGTGCTTCTCCAGAGGCCTGGAGGCCAACCCTCGCGTCGCCCGACCACCGATACCTGTGGAGACATGACGAAGACTCGCGTATCGAATGCTTGCTGGTGTAAGGGTTAAGGAACCTGGCAGGCTGAATCCGCGTTTCGGACCTAAAAGGCGCTCCTCTGGAGGCCTGGATGTTGATCCTTGTATCGCCAGTCGGTCGATAGGCTGGTGTAAGGGTTAAGGAACTTGGTCGTACCTGCGTTCTGGACCTCGAAAGGTTCTTTGCTGGAGTTCTGGTATTGAGGGAGCTGCTGTTAACTGTGTTAACCGCGGAATTTATCGCGGAACATTAGGTAGGAATGAGACGCGGAATGATTTTACGATGGATGCGAAGCGAATTAAGGAAGGATCTTATTTTTATTCGATGAGACATTAGTTTTGCTGCGAATTGGTTCTTGTTGCGAATGATCGTTTCTTATTTTACACTATGAATATGAGGCTCAACCGCGTGGAAGGCGAAGTTGGGACTGATGTGTATACACGTCGAACGCGGTTAACTGGTTAAAGTTCTTCGCGAAAAGTAGTTCTAGGGTTAGATTTTTATAGTTTATCTCGCTTTTGTTAGTCGTATGATCGATCGAGGGAATATGGAAGATGCTTATTCGTCTGATAAAGTTGAAGAAGGAATAAAAACAGCGCACGAAGAATGTATCGACCGTAACTAACGTATTGAGAAACTCGCCTTTGCCGCACCAAACCGCGGTTTGACGTCCGCGTTAGTTCTTTTAGTGGGTTGTACTATTTACGGCCATAGATAAGTCTTATTGCCGAGACAATTGCCAATATCATTGAGGAGGAACTTTTAGTACCCGATAGTCGCAGTGCCTATAAGTAATATTAAGGAAGTTGATAAATTTGCGGTAAGAATAAAAGTCGCTTATTATCGCGGTACGCCTTGGCTATAATTCTAACTTGCGGTTCTGTCACTTGGGCCTATACGACATTAACCGAGCATAGAGGATAACCAAAGGCCAATCCAGGAACAGAACGTTCCGAATAAAATACCTACAAAACATTCAAATTCGCTCTACGCGCATATCCAAACGAATGCACGATTTCCACCACAGTCCTTCCATCCCCGATCGTTTAGCACACAACCGCGGATAACGATGACCAAAACGATTTCATCGAGATTTTTCTACCCGCAGCATACAAACTTATACCAGAATATACTATCATCGAACACAAAACCCAACACACCGTCTCGCATACAACAAACTCTCGATTCTCCCTCACTGAACACTTGAGAACCTCAGTGACCTAGTCCTTAACCATATTACCATCCATTGGAAATCGACGCGTCCACCTATAAGAAAGGATTGCTTCACATCGAAGACGCGAAGCCGCTTCATTAACGACGTAGAGTTGGCCTGTATACCATTTGGGGCAATCGTTCGAAGCGAGTGACCAAGCCGAGCTGTTAACCGGCGACAAAAGCGGATGCGCCGTTAGAGGCGCATCTCGGCGCGAATCTCGGCTTTATCCGGGCGGAGAAAGAGCGTAGGGCGATTTCCGTTAGAGCCAGAACCAGTTCTCCTTTCTCACCCCGCGCTAGCGCGGTCGTGCCTCTAATGACGGCACCCCTCCGTCTCCCTCGCCGCCCCGTTCTATCGCGTTCTCCCTCGAGGAGCAGATCGTTGTTTACGTAATCGACGACACGCGAGCCTTCTACCTGCTCGCGGGAGACGCTTCGGGTGCGCAGCTTCGAGGATACTTTCGTCCGAGCGGGCAACTCGATTGCGTTAACGGTACTCCAGGCGTCTGCCTCTTTTAGCCCCACTTGCCATTCCACGTGTCTTTTCGTAGTGATGTTCGTTTCACTCTCGGTCTAAGTTTTCTTTCTCCACTCTTTGTTCTGCATGTTCAACATTTTGCGGGTACTTTTTTGATTCTTTTTTCTACTTTTGTTACATCTAGTCGCCATTTTATTGCTGTTCTGTTATTATCTGCTTTGTCTCCTTGGCTTTTAGGTATCCCTTTAGGGATACGTGTTTTTACTCTTTGTTCTGTCGGCTTGGTATTTAGTTGAATATTTTACTGGTTCGTTTGTGGTTTTTGTTTTGTGTATTGCAGTTACATTTTTTTTTTTTTCATTCAGGAACGATGTATAGTTGTTTCTTGGTGTTGGTTGGGTGCTTTATACTCGCGGTCGTTATTTTATTGACCCTTTTCTAGCTCCTATTCCACTCGTCCTTCTCCCGGTCGCTGTTCCAGTGGTTGTTTCCTAGGCTGTGCTCTGCTCGTTTCGCTCTTAATCGTCGCTCCATTGATCTTTTGCTAGCCTTGC
The DNA here is from genome assembly GCA_038496175.1 of Ampulex compressa. Lineage (NCBI taxonomy): Eukaryota > Metazoa > Arthropoda > Insecta > Hymenoptera > Ampulicidae > Ampulex > Ampulex compressa. The sequence goes on from JBCFXI010001672.1 coordinate 32,039, forward strand.
TTGCGCTCTTTTCACTCGCTGTCGCTATTCCACTGGTATCTTCCTGTCCTTTGTCCTCGTGTTCCAACGAGCTCTGTATCTGTATTTACTACTCGCATTCCTATTTCGATGGTGCTAATTTCGGACGTTCGGTTCCTGTCCGTGTTAATCTCTAGTTCTGATCGTTCGTTGCGGTTCCTATTTTCTTTGTAGGTTATTTCTCATTCTTACCCTGACGGTTTTCTTCAATTTCGCATGGCTAAGATTTTGTTACCTCGTATTCTGATCAAAAGCTAATTTTGCGAATCGTATATGCCGAACATTACGAAAAGAGGACATAACTTCTCGTAAAAGTCTGTTCACTGATAATTTATATAAAATAGATAGTAGGCGAAACGTATGCTTGTTGCGCGATGGTCGAATAACTACGTGAACGTTATTTGGACATCGATAAGCCGTCATTTTGTCGGACTTTTTTTCACGAGACGGGAACAATCGAGAGAGTTGGCGATGAATCTCTCGATTAATGGAATCTACGATACAATGGCAGGTGGCCTAGGACGTGGTATCGCCTTTGGCCACTTGCCGTACTCGATGGATCGTCCGAAATAGCCGACCATCAAGGCCACAGGAAACCTTCTCCAAACAGATTAAATAAACGATTGTTTACTCCTCGAGGATGGCGGTAGGAACTGTTGGAAACTATTTTTCTATCGACGGCAAATTTCCGACGGTTGGCGTGAAAAAACTGCAGCAAAAATCGTACAACTTTCAAGTCGTTTCTTATTTGAATTCTCGTCACAACTGCGAGAAAACGGAGACGCGATACCGGTATCGCATCATCGCTCAAATATTTAAAAATATTTATATCTAAGTATCGAGTACTGCTTCTTTTTGAGGATCTTCATAACTGCTCTTAACGTCAAAAATATCCTATTCGCGTATTTAAATCCGTGTGTATTCTCGTTTAATAACTTACAAGACTCAACGATAATCAGTATTTGTTGAACATTTAAAACAATCACAATTCCCAAACAAATATTTAGGTTCTTTTCGACCAAGAGTCGATACAAATATCGTACCTTTAACAATATGGATTAGCCAAAATCAATCAAGCGCATCGACTTGCGCGCCAAAATGTGTGCTCTAATTCTTAAAGAGATGAATTCCAGTACGATTAGTGCGTGGAAAATCACGATAGCCCGAGAGACCAGATTCAAACCATCAAATTCGTTGCTTCGCCTGCAAGAAGAACGATGCATCTAACGCTTAGTTTCTCCTCCCAAACGCGTGTCACGGACGAAATTATTTTCTCCCTAATCCGACATATTCGATCGGTCGAACGGACAACCTTAAACCGACGTTACCTCGCGGTGTATTCAATCGGCGAGGTACGTGTGCCGCAAAAGGGAAGTAACGTGGACCGCGCGAGAAGCGAGGCACTTGACTTACGACCTGTAAATCTCGAACCGTTGTCCGTGCCCTGATGATTTGTGCGTGCGGTAAGCCGCCATCATCCTTTTTGACGAACGGCTTGGAGCGTGCATTAAGTTAGATTCTATTAGCCGCGAGGGCCCTGGATAATTGTAGTGCACCGAAGCGAAGAAAATTCATCCCGCGGCACCTAGTTATTGTGCAAATTACATTTCGACTTTTGCACGTGTACATAATACATACGTAGGTTGTGTACGTAAAATATTCTGGCAATCGTCCTCCTCTCACCTCGAAGCTTTTGCGATTCGCTCGCGACTCCATAGACAAAGGCGATGCCCAATCGCGAGTCTTTTCCTCGGACTTCCCAGCTCTTCTTAAACTTCAGCCAGGCGTTGATAATTTATGGGCGGAACCGGAGGTATTATGCTTTTAGTTATTCTTAGGCTATTTTACATTTTTTTGAGACTTTGCTTTTCGGTATTGCTGGAAAATAACTTGGATTCGCGGAGGGTTCCTTCGGCAAGAATATTTACGACTGCAACCGACGCCGCCTTGGCTTCTCGGAAGCCAAAAGGTATTCGTAGTTTCTTTTCCGACGGTTGACGATCGGCATGTTCCTAAAACCTATTCTTTACGATATCTCTTAAACTCTCTGAAATACTTTTCTAAATCAAACCGCGAATTTCACCGCTATTATTAAGTGTATGCTGAATATCGAAATAAAACCGAGATTTCTGAAGAGGTGTGAACTAAATTTGGATGCTGGATAAACACGTGTCGTGTTTCTTGCAATAATCAAGCCAAGCGTTCGATGATCGAAGCGTCGCAACATTTTCACATTTAATCGTACAATAATCGCAACATTTCCACATCGAAACGTACAATATTCGCAACATTTCCACATCGAATCGTTCAATGTTCGTGCCCGTTTAGGATCACCGCCATTGATGCTCGTACATGTTTTATATTTAGCGGATGGCCATTGTTAATCGCCGCATATCTTTTTTCCACGCACAAAAGCGGAAAAAGACGGAGAAGCGGCGGGCGGAGAAATTTCACTTTTGAGAACCTCAGAAAGGTACACGCTTGGCGCACGGCATGGCTCGTCGTATTCGCTTACGTAACGTCGAAAAATAAACGTCGTGAGATCCTCCGCGATGCCGGAAACGCGCCCGTTTCTTTTCCCCAAACACTTTCTCTTTTCTAGCACGCTCTAATTAGGGCGGCCTTCTTAATTATAGGCGCACGCTCGGCATCGCGATGATTATGCGCGGAAAGAGAAAGAAATTATGATGGGCGATCGTCGACCCCAGGCGATTTTGCAACGGGCGTAATTCCATCCTCCGATCTGATCGATCTTGGGATGAGAATACGATTCGGCTGCCCTCAGAAAACTTGGCCTGCTATCTTGCTGTAGAGGAGGTATACGCGTGTTGCTGTGCAAGCACCAGGAATTATCGGGTTCCTGAAAAATGTCTGGGCGGGGGAAAATGTGTCTCGCGCCTTGAGAGATAACTTTCGATCCTGGATAGAATATTAAACATTTACGACCCGTTCTATTATATAATACATGTTATTCCGTGTACAGAACCTATGTTTATGTAAATTAATTGACCCGACATTAGAGTATACAACACTCGTACACCCTACAGAGTGTGAAATTAATGTAATGTAATCTGATATGAAAATAATGTTACACGCGTTTATCGATAAACGTGCGAAATGAATTATTCTCGGAGACGATCGCTTATCGAACCTTTTCGAAGCATACTTCTTTAAGATCAGCTAATACCCTTCATGCGCGGCTACTGAAAGCAAAAACTGGGCCACTCTTCGTAATCCCGCAGGCCACTTATTTCTCATTAGCTTTCCTATGAGTCTTATCGATGATCCTTTCATATAAGCAATGCGATCTACTTTTGTACAAGGCGCATGATTTAACGCTACAAGGCCTGCGTAAAAGAAAAAGCTAAGTTTCTCAGCGGTTCGAGGCGTTACGCGCTTATGATCATCGACGAGTGTCGAAGGGACGAGTGGAGGATTACTTCTTCGATTCGCGATAGCAGGAATGTGGAAAATTTATACGAAGGTAGTGAGCGACGCATCGACAGGCCTTTCACATATTTCGCGAGATCATCGATCATTCGTACATCTTGAATGCATTTCTATCGTTTCCTCGAAGCGGGATATTATGCGTCTTGCCGATCGGAGACCGATTAACCACGTAAGGTGGTAGTCTCTATCGTCCTTCGCCGTGTACCAGTCATTGGAACAGGCATTTCATTGTGCACGCTTGTTACTTTAATCATCATTCCGCTCATTATGCGATACTGAACATTACTGTTTAGTTTTCAATTACTCCCAATAGCTCGCATCGAGAAGAGTTTGGGATACGATTGTCGATGTCGAATTTTCGTCTATGGTTAAAATTCATCCTTCTTTACGTGTTGGATTAATCAGCAAGATTCACGTATGTGGAACAAATTGAGTTGCATCGAAACTTCTTGTTGCTCTAATTATGCTTACGGTTAAGAGACGTTAATGAACCTTGTCGATTAGCACGAATGGATACGATGCGAGTTAAACTTTGGTTTGTGTCTAAAGCACGCGTGTAATGACTATGCAAGGGATACTGTACCTGTAAATCGACGATGCTTACAGTTTCGAATTATAAATCGAAGGTTTCTAATGGCTAATCCCGAAAAAATGACATAACAGCGTCAAGTTACGAATATTTTTTTCCTCGTATATCCTTTGTCTAAATCTTGCGAGTTCTATGTCAAAGCGAAGGTTACGAGCAAATAGTCGAGTGGAAGCTATATACACCGCGGTAAAATACTCGATGTTGGCCTCTTAGGAAATGTCCTTTCCCTCGTTGCTGCATTCTTATGCGCTATACGATAATGCTCACGTTTATCGCTCTTATCTCTGAACTATTGCCGTAAGAGACGCCTGGTGAGGACAAACGGAAGAGCTACACTCCGTTTAGTTATGTATTTTCTGCGAATTTGCATAGTGCGTATGCCCGGCCTTATCTTAGACTTTTCGAGGTTTTTTTTACACGAGCGATTGGTTTTTCGATTTGCTTCAACCATGGATGCAAATTATACTGTCTCCGTTGCACGATTAAGTGGCGGTTAAATGTTTTGCTTAATACAACTGGCCAACGAAGGAAACAATACAATTTTCTACGATACTTAGCCCCAGTTGGACAATCGATCGATATTTTTTTCCGGAACAATCTCTTTAGATACATTTTAAAGTACGTTAAACGTTATTCAACCTGGCATGTATATTTTGAAACTGTCGAGCCTTCGACTGTTCCACAACACCGCTATTCGCATGCTTATCGTGATGTTACACGCAACGTGTAATTATCAACATTTACATATGCATTAAAGAGTGAACTTAAAATTTCTGCTGACGTACGCGCATCCATACGCAATCATATTTATCAGGCTACCGCAAAGAAGCCTCCATTTCATGCTCGATTATTTTAATGCGGACGTCAAGAGCTGCCCCGATCCCCTGGTAATTGCTAAAGTCCAGCCAAGTTCAGGAAAGATACTATCTCAAACTCTACGGATTTGTTCTGCCCACAAAAGTATCAATGACCGACATCTGTACATAGTTTAGCGCGAAATAATCGTCGATACTTTAGCGCCATTATGAATCACGTGTTATTCTCATTCTTCGGTAGAAATTCGGAACGTGGTCGGAAAGGTGATCAGAAGTCTAGGAGGTGAGCTATAAACGAGGAAGGAGCGCACAAGTTCAGGCTTCCAGGAATATCGCGATCATAATTTAGAGGACTGTGTAGTGCCGCTGGTCGAATCGCGGTAGGCCTCGACGTCCTTGGCCGCACCTCCGACAGCCTCCAGATCTCTTGGGAATCCTTTTCTATCGTTCGCACAGAAAGGAAGGAGCGGTGGAAAAATGCGTAAAGTATACGTTGCCTCCTATAAAGTACGCTCGCGTTCTGCGCATGGCTATTCTCACTGCCATTATCGTTATTAGCATGATACAAACACCCGCGACGCGGTCTATTGTCCGGCTGACGATAAAAAAAAGAAAAATATATCGCGACACATTTTTACGACCGAACAATAGGGCCGATAAGAGGATATTCCGCTACATCGTAATCGAATCGTAATAGAATGTTTTAGCGTGAATTATGGGAGCGTGTAGTGGATGGCGAAACGTTCCAGTTTTCGCGTTGAAGAGGCGTTCGCTTTTCAAAGTAATCGCCACGATTGATTTTGGTGTTTTTTTTTCGAGAGGCAGGAATTCGGCTTTAATCGAAAGCGCGTTCTTGAGCTTCTAGCGAGAAAAGTCAAATGCGTGAAAGCTCGGTGTGGAGCTTTTTGAAATAAAGACGAGCAGCCGCTGGGGCCTTTTACTTTCTGACTGCAAAGAAGGACGTACGTGGAATAACTGGTAAAGGTATTTTCTCTATCGTCTTCCCGCGAGGATTTCCATTTGCGACATTAAAGTCAATTATAGCGAACAAAAACACTCGGACCGCTCGGCTATGGCAGATTGGCACTTATCCAAAAGAGTTGCGATTATATGATTGCGACAGTAATGCGATCTCTTCCATTACCAAGCGCTCTTTTAAATGTCCATGTATTAAAAAGAAATCTATCGAATGCGCTCGAAGGCGTTTGGCGGATGCGTGTCCGGGATTATTTTAATGTGCTCGATTCTGCGCGGCTTAATTGTTCCCGACTGGCTCGAGGTTCGTAGGAGTCCCCTCTTATCGCGGATGTGGGTTACCGTTGCTGTCCGTAGCTTAATTATATGCACATCACAGTATACTGCTCTCTGTCAATTAACATTTATAGCCATTGCATGCGAGAGAGAGATGTAAATATTTTTAACGTTTTCTATTAGTCAAGTTTTTTCGTAGAAATGTCCTCGGTATATCGCAATTCTTTTTCCCAACAAAACCATTTCACGGGTGGGTCATGAATCATAAGAACGAAAGTAATTTAGCAATTGGTCAGGTGGTATTTTATAGCTTCGATAAGGAAATAATTATCGATATTTCATAGATTCAGAACGATCATCGTTTTTGGTATTGCATTCGTTTTACTTATCTTTTAATATTGAAAAACCCTCCGTGCTTAATAGTATCTGTATTTTTGCCAACTCGACTAATCAAGTGCGAAAGTTACTACTGTAAACGCGAAGATGTAGTAAATCAGAATTTTATTTACGCCACTTTCTTGGCTATTAATATCAGAGTATACATAGCGTATGTCCAAATAATACGCGCAACAAAGTAACAGGCAGAGGGAAAGGAAAACGAACCTTATTTCAAGCGCGAACATTTCTTCGAGGTCTCATCCACTTGTATTAAATCAACTTAAAGGTTCCTTAAGTTTCGTGTATTATAATACATCGTGTACAACAGGAATGATTACCTTTGTACTACTTCGATTGAATTTTCTGGACGCTCGTTTTAACCATTTGAGCATTAAGAGAAATTACGACTTTCATTTGGAATTCCGATAAGCGTTTACGATGTGGTTACAAGTGTTCACCGGAAACGTTTTTACTCTCCTTATTTACTGGTACTTCATCATGGCTCAACGGGTCTCGTGTGCTCTCTACCCGCACTGCTGCTTTTATCTATGTTTAAATATTTCAATTAACGCGAAACTCTTTAATCGGTACAAATAAGAGAATCGACCAGAGCGTAAACCGCGCAGTGCATTCGCGAGCAACAGGTACAGACGATTTACTTAGCGGAATATTGGTCTTCGCGATTTTCGCTCGATCGATTCTCGAAATTTCGCGCAGGTTTCGTAATGAGCTTCGCTCCAGTTGTTTATCCGTGCTCATCAATAAAAAGCCTATTCAAAGGCACCCAATTTACTAATACGACCTTAAATGACATTGAACTGACATTTAATATATTATAATTACTGTTATCTATAGGAAAACGTGTTTCACGGCATACTCGTTCCTTTAGGAGCAGAATCTAGTTGTAAGCCGGTCTGTGTATGCATTGATAAACACGATGATATATAACGATCAAGCTGTACAGTTAGTCGTAAAAATTTCGAATCTGTTTAACTACAAAAATCCACAGCGGTTATAAATATCAAATAAATACGTGAACCCCCTCCCCACACATGCACACGTGGTATGTGAGAGTAGAATGTAGTGGGATCCTGTGCGTGAGGCGCCAAAATGTACGAGGGAGAGATTCGAGATTAGAGTAAGAGAGGAGACAGACGTTGTTTAGCGGTTGTCGAGGAACGAGATGATGACCGACAAGGAGTGATCTGTGTTTTGCCCATGTTAAATGTAATATAATATTACAATTCATCGTTCATAACTCGTTGTACTGTTCTCTATTCGCGTTTCTTGTATATGCATTACAAATTTGCTACATTTTTGGGAGCTCGACTAATCCAGGCACACATTTGAGATCTGAAGAGCTAAGAAGTTCGAGGAAGAAGAACAAGCAGTCGCAGGACCATGTTATGCAACAGAAAATATGCTATAATCGTGGATTCTTTGGTCATGTAGGTCCAAACTGTCCATTGCAACGGAAGGGTTCGAGGTGCTATAAATGCAGCAAGTACGGCCGCATCTCGATCAACTGTACAAGACGGAGAAGTACACCGAAGGAAAATTGCATCACCAACTGCAAAGTAGGCGAGAAGAAGTGCAAAGTAATCGAACTAAATGGCAATGAGATTGTGACATTAATCGGCACGGGTAGAGATCCAAGCCTGACCCGTGCAGAAGAATATGTAAGAATAAGTGCGCCCAAATTAAGTAAGAATATATTTCAATTTCGAGGAATAAGCTCAGATGATATTTATACCCTAGAGCAGATCATCGAAAATATAACTATGGACAATCATGTTTATTTAATAAAGTCGCATGTTGTTCCGGATATGCTAATGGACACGATGTTTTGATTGGCAATGACTTTCTGAAAAGGATAGGGTTACGAATTAAAGATGGAAAAGATTCAATTTTATCTCTGGCAAAAGCAGATATAAATATATATATATATGAAAGTACTTGACTCGCAAAAGGATAAATTTAATGTGAAAAACCTGTACTATGCAAGATCTACCAGCGCGGTGAAGTGTCAAGGGGGAAGGTATTTGTCGATTGAAAGGAAGACGCTAAATAGCGAGCGACTGTTGGTGGATGAAAAACGTGATGGACATATTCTAGCCTCCGCTCCCTTCAGTCGCCTCGAGCAACTTCTACTTATTAATAATCTCACGCGCCGTAAGACCATCTTCCCTTTCCCCAGCAATGCTTAATTATACCCGATATCGAATTATGCGCGCCGTAATTGATCGTGAGATACTTGGAAAATTCGATCCCCGCTTTTTGAAGTTCCTTCCAAGCGCAAATGAAGCGACCAATGGTATCGATTACTCGTTGGTCGATCGGTCGGCTCATCCGTAATTATTGGATGGGTATTTTCTGAGGTAAGAGGGAGTCGATGAAAAGAACGCCAACGACAAGGAGCAATTTATCATTCAATACGTTAGAATTAAGATTAAATAAAAGGTAAGTTTCATTACTGTTTGATTGTCCTCTGCGCTGATGGCAGACATCTTGAACTGATCTAAGGATATTACAGCAGCGCTTGGTATATATCGTGATATTTATGGTGGTGCTACTTTTGTGAAACTTTGTTTACGAAAGAAATAATCTTATTAATTATTTTTTTTGCACAAAGTTGTTCGGAGATTTAAAGGGGTGGCCTTAAATGAATGGTGATTGGTTGTATTTTGTACGGTATATTTTAAAAAGAACGCTGCACCTGCCTGGTGTTGTTTGCCCTATACATATAGTTTTGGTATATATCTTTTGCATTTTTTTAACTAATATTTCTATAATACGTTTTTACATTATTTGCATCCATATTCTTTTTTTAAAAGTTACAGTTATTTATTTTTTGTTTTATTTTTAAGGGCGAATATTTTGAAGGGTCACTTTTCTCACATATTTCTTTTTTAATGCTGAAAAACTATATAGATAGAAAATGTATTTGTGTTTAAAGGGGGATGAACTTTAGGAGTAGTGGGGGAGGAGGCGATACAGTATTTCTTCCAGAGAGGCAAAGAATATTCATATCAAATTTGGTGCAGGTACTTTGAGTGACACAGAAGATTTCAAAGAACACATAGGCGTGTTTTAACTTTTATACATGTGTAAACATATGTATATAGAAGTTAATAAGGAAATAGTGCATATCATACGAGAAGAAGAAAATTAGACAAAGATTAGGACCACTTATATTATAAACGTTACATACTGAATTTTTCAAATGATATGAACGAATAATCAAATGATATAAATTATTTTTTAAATGTTTTCTCCAAGAATTGACACACCGTTGACGGAGAAGAAAACATGATGAGAAGGTCACGACTTTGCAAAAACCTTCGGCACGACGTTCCACGCTTAATTATCTCGCGAAAGAACCGTTCGTGGAAAAGAGATAGTTTGAGGTGGCATCGCGAAAAACATACCACGCTCGTTTTGCTTCTCCCTTCTTATCGTTCCGTGCGACATCCAGCTTATTAATACGGTTCGTCGGAGTTATTAAACAGTTAATTAAGATTTGTAGCGGCGTCTTAATTACCTACGCAGTAGGATTCGAAACAAAAAGCAGAAGCGTATTACGCCTCCGTAGAAAACGACAATATACCTTCGCGCATCGTTGGCTAATCGAGATATAAATGATCATTTATTTGTGCGCATTTTGTTTTCGCGCATTAGCGAAAGCATCGCTCGCGGAACTGTGCTGGATTATCCTCGTTATAGAAAGGAAGCCAAATACGAGTTAATACCTACGAGAAATAAATTACGAGTTTCTGCTAAGGAAGTTCTTGGTACATTTGTATAAGTAATGCACTATATGAAGCACTTAAGAAAGTAGGGATGGAATATATTATATTTTTACAGTATATTGGTCTTGTTGGAGCATATCATGGAATTTGATAAGTCAATTTCATTTTCTATAGATAAATATCAGTATATATAAGATTGGAACTACTGACGTTAAATATATACCTTGTTCTACCACATGCGTCAAATTGACAGATTTTTGATCATGGCTCTCATTGTAACTTGTTTAGTTTATGTAAATAAAAGAATATATTTTAACAACAACAACTTTTAATATAATATTTCATTAATAATAAAAAAAAAGAGACAAGAGCCGTTTCTATTTTCATTTATAGGGTGGCACATTTGATATGTATGAAATAACTATGAGACATGTATTTTACAAATACATGTTATCTTACGTGGACATTCGCCACAAGAATGTTTGTTATATTTATTGCAGATGTATATCGTTCTGTTTTTGTTGCACAATCGAATTTGACAAGATTTGCGTTTATAATGACATTTTTAGAGTTTTCTGGAGTACAATCGATTGCTTTCCGTTCTTGTTGTTGTAAAGAGGTTTCTTTTCTACAATAACTATATTTACCGAAGAGTTCTTCGAACAATTGAAACAGCAATTGTTTTCTAGTTATATTTTCATCACCAGTCTCTTTACATAAAATCCACGCATTGATTGCTGCCACGTCCAAAATACTACAAAATACTTGCAAAGGCCACCTAAGTGACTCTACTTTTATGCCATATTTGTAGGCTATTTAGGCAACTACACTTATTCAGTCATAATCAGAAAAAAGTAGTTGGACTGGAGTTGGAGTTGCCTTATGAACATTGTAGTTCATTCAAAATAGCTTTATATAAAAAATGCACTTTAAATTTTTTCAGATAATGTTTGGAAGGGATGTATAAATTAAGGTAAATAAGTATTGATGTCCACCATCGCATAAATAGTCCAGAAATTAAAATTAACTTTCAAATTGCTAAGGTCGATATTTTGACGGATCTTGGTATAAATAAGGATAGATCATACCGATTATAGAAGTTAAAATGACTGAGTGAACATTGGAAAGGAATTGTTCTTATATTTCATTAAAAGTTGCCATAAAATTTTAGAACAACGCATAAATTATATCGATATTTTTAAAGCGATAAATTTGAAAATCGTCAAGATTACGGTTTTAGTAGGTCTAGTTTCAAAGGGGTGATTTGATCCAAATTCAGTTTTAACATAGTAACGTATTCGTCATTACTATAGAAATGCAGATATGACAAATTGTTAATTAATAATGTTTAAAATGTTTACGTATTTCAAAAAGTAGTTGCGATTATTATATAAACAGATATTGTACAGTGTATATGTACAGATATTAATACCTATTTATTTAATATCTCTAGAGTGTTCAAACTTTGGGCACAGAGTGTACAAGGAGAATTAAATTCACTGTATTTTCTGCAAATATAACTTGGTGTCAAAGAGTTCTGCAGTCGTTGTCGCGAACCTAATTATATCGTAAATTGCTGACTCGTCCTTTTACCCTCTTCTGGTACAATGCGCCTGGTTTTACGATACGGCTGAATAAATCTCTGAAAGATCAATAATCCCTTTTTCTTATTTAATAAACATGGAGTATATTGTAGATATACTTTATAGTTTTATATAAGGAATTTGAAAATGGTATGTGTGTGTGTATATATATA
>JBCFXI010001673.1:0-43952 GCA_038496175.1 Ampulex compressa
AGCTATGGTTCACCGGCTAGGCTTTGTTCCTTAATCCTTTGCAAAGTATCTATTGTTAGGTTATTCTGGGCCCGTCGAACGTTCTCGCGCGTTCTCTGGCTGTTTCCTTTCTTTTTTTCGCTTGGTCTCTTTCCTCCTTCGATAAGCATAGGGCCGGTGTACGTCACACTGCACAAAGACCTCGCATTATTTGCCTACAAGGTCCAGATGACTCAAGAGTTGAAAGCAAATGACCATCCGCTTCGATATCAGTTCGTTGTGTGGGCCATAGACCAGCTCAATAATGACATCGATTTTTGTCGAAAAATCATCTTTTCAAACGAAGCGCACTTTCATCTCGGGGGCTATGTAAACAAGCAGAACCGCCGAATTTGGGGTATGGAACAGCCACGCGTAATCTTAGAGAAGCTAATACATCCACCAAGAGCGACAGTCTGGTGTGGATTTTGGAGTGGTGGCATAATTGGCCCATTTTTTTTTGAAAATGCTGCTGGAAACGTCGTTACCGAGCCACGTTGACCAACTTCTTATGGCCTCAAATCGATGCTATGAATGTGGACGACCTTTGGTTTCAGCAAGATGGTGGCACATGCCATACAAGCCGACTGACAATCGATCTCTTGCGCCCCAAATTTGACAACCGAATAATCAGCCGTTTTGGAGATGTCAATTGCCCTGCGCGGAGCTGCTATTTGACGCCGTTAGACATTTTCTGCGGCGTGCCGTTAATGATCGATGTTATGCGAATAATCCAGAGACAATTCCAGTTTTAAAACGTAACATCGCGACTGTTATTAGCGAGATAGGCGGCGAAATCATCGAAAAAGTGCTTGAAAACTGCACTCGCAGGATGGCTTACTGTAAGGCCAGCAGAGGGAGCTACATGAACGAAATTGTTTTTTATTCTTACTTCGGAGACTCCAATTTTCACGATAAAAAAAAATTTTGTTTTGAATATTGATGTAGACTGATTTTATAGCGTTTTTAAAAACAAACTTTTAAATGGCCCACCCTTTATGTTCTTCCATACTATTTATCCTCCACCATCCATTACTCCGGAAATCCCCCTCTTTTTCAAACTCTCGCACACACATTCCCTGTAGCTTTTCTTAGATCGGTTCCCCTAACATCTCCACACCGCATTTTGCACTCCGTCGCTTTTCCCAACTTCATCTCCCTCAACACTTTCCCCACCTCCCTTTCATCCAAGTCGTTGCTCCCTTCCTCTCCCTTTTGCCCTCTTTCTACCCCGACCCCTCATTCTTCCCCTTTTCCCATCTTCTCCCATACTCCTATCCTCCTTTCAGATCCCCCTAATATGTCCTGGAAGTGCATGAAGGAAGGGAGAAGGAGGAAAAATAAGGAATACGGGGAAGAGGAAGAGGAATACAAAGAGCTTTGCAAGATAAAAAAGGAAGAATCGAAGGAAGTCCGGGTGAAAGAATCAGGAGGATAAGGATACCAAAACAGATTTGGAAAGTGAAAGATATAGACAGAAGGAGAAGGTCAGAGATACATACGGAGAGTACCATAGAAGAATGGGACAGGCACGTTGTCAAGAATATCTGTTTGCAAACGCAATAAAAATACTCGAAGTACATCAAACGATATTTTGTAAATATATCCGTTATCGAACAATTTGTAATCTCGAAAATGATAATTATGTCATTAGATATGTGCAACGAAGAAAAGGTTGTATTTTGTGTTATGTGGATTCATCTACGAGTTTATCAAAACATTTATCAATTTATCAAAACAGTCTATGACATTTCTGCTTTCTTTAACTGAATACACTGAAGATGTTTCCATCATATATAATGCCAAATGCCTTTCATGATATATATTTTCGATAAATTGGTGTCGATAGACAACGCTTTATACGATTTGACCGTCATTAATTGTAGTGTAATAGACCATATCTGGTTTTTTTATTTTAATAGTGGTAGTTTTCTTTTATCATTGATTTTTCAATAAAAAAAAAACAGTACTGCACTCTGGGCCCCAGTTTTACTGTGTCAATAAATTGTCGCGGCTATCATTGAGAGTCGAATAAGAGAAGAAAAAGAATCGTGGATTTATGTGTAGGAAATATAATGCATATGAATAAAAAATAAATAACAGAAAAAAGCTTGTGTGTTACTTTGTTTACCCGTTAAAAAAAAAGGAAAAAACTGTGGGGAGGAAAGGGAAAAAACAAATTGTATAACAATTGGAAAAAGATGTTTTTTATTTTTTTCATCACGCATCTGCAGGATGCAATTGTATCTGCTTCGTTGTTGAATCTTGCATGTAATAGTCTAATATGAAATCACTGCAAAATATATTCTTCGACGCGCATTGTAATATCGCGAGATCTTTATACAGTATTTAAATTGCTCAATATTGATGATGTAAGTTATGATCTCTATTTTTTCTTAAAAAAGAAACCGTTAGTTTTCACATATATCGATATTCCCTTAGTTCTTTTCTTTGCTCTTTTTCCTTTAACTTACTTAAATTCCAGTTAGCGATGGATACTAAAATCAAAATTGTTTTCACTAGGAATATTTTTTTCACGTCGCTACTAACTGTAAAGAGAGGAAAAATATTTTTTTTACACACTAATTGGAATGATAAAAAATCAAAAATACTTACACTGCTTCACTCGTTTCCTTGCTAAATTCAATTCGGATGAGATCCTCTGGCAGTTTCTTGATGCATAATTTTCATTTCTAGACTAACTCACACAGTCGTTGAAAATATTGAATGTGGATTAATAGAAATACCTGTACTTGAGACGGTGGGAATATTCTGTACAAAGCTGTTACATCTATACATGTTGTTGCGAGTGGAGGTGCTCGCGGTAGATTTTATAGCGCAGTAAATAAAAACACGTTATCACTCACTAACGTAAACTCAACAGAAGGAACTATTTATATAACAAATCGTGGAACAGGACAAAACACGTCCGACCGCTTTGTTATGGCGTGAAAAGGAGCAGGAAGGTTCTCAAACTCGACTTTTAACCTTTCTTTGCCATAACTAGGTATAATTAGTGTAGCGTACAAAAACCGTTGTTTGGAAGACAAGCATTTTTTACATTCGCTCTTTGACTGAGTCGACTATCTCTTTATTTTTAATTGACTGGACGGCTGGACTCCCTTCTTTTTAAAAGATCCTGACACCTCCCCTTTTTTATGATTGCGAGCTTCTTTGAATTATATGTTCGAAACGCTTCTTCAAATTATTAGCTCGAAGCGCTTCTTCGAAGTGCCTTATCAAAGTAAGTCTATCTCTCCAACAAAGGGAACGATATTGCACTTTCAACATCTGGAACGGCATCATAGCTTCTGCGCTCTCGAGCTATTCTCTTTTTGTAACCAACGTTCCATTGTTCTTCGGTTGTCGGAGCGTTCTCAGGGGTAGACCCTCCATAAACCGGGACTTGAATCGCGACATTATTTTCAAACCATAACACTTATTTCCTTTACTTATTCGAGTTAGCAATAATTCTTCCCTCACCAGCATTTCACTTAGTTCCTTAAACAATAATAAGTCACAACCGCTATCCGAGATTGCATTCAATTTAGCAAGACTCGTGATTTTTCTTTAGGTGATATTGAGTGCAGGTAGTATAAAAACGGGCGTATGTAGCGATTTAAAAAGATTGTCGGTCCAACTAATTTTTTGCGATAAATATATCAGAAATGTGTGGGGGGGGGGGGGTGGTAGCGGCATGGTTTCGATTTTGAGTGCATTTAGGATAAACAAATTTAGGATTTATTTCAATTCGCGGACGAAAACAATTTTAAGTCTACATGTCGATACATATCAGGTGTATCGGTATGAAGTGAGCGTTAAGAGACAAATGTGTCGATAGGGAACATTCGTTGCGAACGAGCCTTAATTTTTTTTTGTTTGGTTGGTATGACATCTGTCAAACATATTTAATATACATCGATTTATTGAACAAACAGCATCATATTTTTTCATCGCGTTAAAAATGTCGAATTTTTTTTTACCAGAAAGTGACGATTTGCGGAAAGCATTATTTGCGGAAAGCATTTGAAGAAAATTGCTGCAGAGTCGCATCGAATGCTCGTCGAGGTATATGGTGATCATGCTCTATTAGAAGCAACATGCAAAAGATGGTTTCAACGGTTCAGAGATAATGATTTTGATGTGAGAAATGAAGAACGTGGAAGACCACCAAAAAAGTTTGAAAACGCCGAATTGCAAGCAATATTGGACGACGATGATACTTTGAGTCAAAAGCAAATGGCAGCAATGTTAAATGTTGCACAACAAACAATTTCTGACCGTTCAAAAGCTATAGGAAAGATCAAAAAGTGTCGAAAATCGGTGCCACATGAATCGAATGAAAGACAGATGGAAAACCGAGAAAACACTTGTAAAATTTTGCTTGAAAGACACGAAAGAAAATCAGTTTTGCATCGAATCGTTACTGGCGATGAAAAATGGATTTATTTTAAGAATCCTAAACGGAAAAAATCATGGGTTAATCCGAGACGACCATCAACATCGACCGCAAAACCAGATAGATTCGACAAGAAGGCAATGCTCTGTGTTTGGTGGGATCAGAAAAGTGTGGTGTATCACCAGCTTCTAAAACCTGGTGAAACTGTTAATACTAATCGCTACAGACAACAAATGATCAATTTCAACCATGCATCGATCGAAAAACGACCAGAATGGGCCAGAAGACACGGCAAAGTAATTTTGATATACGACAATGCACCTGCACACAAAGCAAAACCGGTTCAGGATACAATCAAAGCGCTTGGCTGGGAGCTGCTACCCCACCCGCCGTATTCACCAGACTTAGCCCTTTCCGACTACCATTTGTTTCTATCGATGAGATACGCATTAGCTGACTTCGATTCCTACGAAGAAGTCGCAAATTGGGTGTCCGATTAGTTTGCTTCAAAAGACGAACATTTCTATTGACGTGGTATCCACAAATTGCCAGAAACTGGTCAAAATGTGTAGAAAGCAATGGTCGATACTTTGAATAAAATTTTTTTACTTTCCCATTCAAAATTGGTGTTTCATTTTCATAAAAAAAACATTCACTTCATACTGGTACACCTGATAAACAATGTGCCGACTATGCCATGGCGCTTGGTGACGTAGCGGTAATGATCCGTATTTGTCTCCAACATTTTTTTATTTATTACACCAAAATCAAGTACATCTGGCAGTTGATATGGAGATGACACGATGTGCTGGTCTTGCTATGACTTTCGGATGGTAAAATGTAGGGAAGTGGCAGAGAAGCCTGTATCGATATGCATAAACAATGTGCATGCCTTGCTATGACTCTTGGGTGGTAGCGAAAATGGTCCTTGGACTACGGTATTTGTCAAGAACTTTATTTTGGTTTATTGCACCGGAAACAAATATATGTGTAGCGGTTGGTATGTAGGTGCGATGATATGCTGGTCTTGTTATGACTTTTTGTATGGTAATACTTGGGGATGTAGCGTAAGTGATTTGCAGACTACTGTACTTTACTTGAACCTTTTTTTTCTTTTGATTTATTATGCCATTGTATTGCCATCATGTGAATGGTTATATTTAAACACACTCCATGCTTCTTAAACTAGAATGCTTAACATAAACATTCGCACGCTATTTTGCTTCAAATGGCACATCCTGGTGAAAGCGAAGGGTGGTCTTAGATTATATGCAGACAATGGTCGTTAATGTGATGGAGGGAGGGGGGGGGGGCAGGAAACAACGAAATGTTAGATACATTTCATTTATTCAATTCAGCAATTATATAATTTTTCTCACATTATTCGTTGGTGGAGTATACTCTACAATCCTATCGTGTAAAATGAGACAGTATGCATTCGTATTTGGTAGAAATAGCAATGTTTCTACATTCAATTTCAATCGGCACATCTGCTTTTCACCGATGGGTGAATTCACCGATATTCTGATGGGAGTAATCTATTACGAAGAAGTTCCTACTAAGAAGAGGAAGAACAATCTATTAAGAAGAAGTCGAAAATCATGTAATTCGAGCATGAGTGTATAAGTTTTTAGTCTACAGTAAGACTTGACAAATTTAACATACGTTTGATACACCGTCTTCGAATACATAATTCTTCTCCGTGTGAGTACTTTGTGTCCCGTTCTTTAGAGCAAAAATCACATACCGTGGATTCTCCAACTGCGTCGACGCCTTAATCGATCGTGTGTGCTTTTCTGTTTGCGGTAACATAAGATACTCGTACATATCCTACAAGCGGAAAGACATGGTTATTGGATTAGCTTGTTCGAGAATGCGTAAAAATTAAAGCTTCGTATATTGGTCCAAGCTAATGTGTGGTACTCGTCACTGTACACGTATAATATATTGCCATAATCGCGCAACATTATCAAAACTCATTCGTAACTAGCATTCACTATGACATGCTTATAATGCTCAAAGTATCCTAGGAGATACTTCATGCAACTGCAAAAGTCGAAATTCGTCCTTATTAAACTTATCATGTTTGCCATTCTTATTGCAACCACATACGAGTAGATTCAGACTAGCGTCGGTGGTACAACGGTGAGGCGCCGTAAGGGGGGCGGCTGGTAAGGGTCCGAGCAACGAGTAATAACAAAATGTATGCGTGACAGACAGGTCGGCTCGACAAAGGCAATAAATATTTTTTACACAAAGTCATATCGTAGCAACGTCTTTTTATTTTTTCTCATCTGATGTACAAGAAGAGAAAATAGAGGACTCATCAAATAATTTGGAAACGCCGAGTTTCCCCAACGATTGTCTTATTTCCACTTGAGCCATTGCAGCCGCATCCGTCATTATCGATGCAAAATATTTCTGGGTCGACGTTATTCCGACGTTTTTACAACGATCGATCTCAAGCTCATTGATCTCGTAACGAATTTCATTAAACATAAATACGATGACATTGTTATCTATGAACATTTGATCGTCCTTGGTCGCTCTCTCATGACTACTTCCCTTTGGAATCTTACCCTACGGATATAAATAATTATTACACGGTAGAATAATTATATATTGCTGTTAAATCAGTTTTCGTATCTCATCACTGTTATTCAACGACGTGCACCTCTATGCCGGATATCCGATTATCGAATTCCAGGCACTTTCTGTTGCTTAGTGGATCATCGATCATACTTCTTTCTTCTTCTTCGGAGATCCGGGCGTTGTAGGAAATGGACATTATATGGTGTGAGCTTGGAGCGTGGTAGATAAGGTAAATCATGTTTGGAAGTGGATTCGCAACTAACGATTGATCCATTGTTTGTGTACATTTTGAAGATATCTTTATTGTATACGATTATTTCCTCTTACGCAGATAGTCTTTATGTTTATGTTATGTTAGTCTATTTACGGGAAAACGCCCTTTGGTACATAACACACAACTCACAAAGAAATAACGTACAATAATAATTATAATACATAGACACCTACAGCATAAAGCAATTACATATCAAGACTTATGAACCAATCAATTTACTTCGTATAGTGTACAGCCACGCAGTGCCTTGTTAACGGAAATCTTAAAATGTGCTACCGACACGCAAAAGAAGTCTACCTTATCTGAAATTTTGTTAGCTGTTGAAAGTGACTTATGCATATGATTAAGCTTGCTTATGTTGGTTCTATATGGGGCAATGAAGAATATATTTCGTGTGGTCATTTTGGAAGCTTATAAGTTAATTAATTCTGGTACAGCAGGGGAATTCGAACCCACACTGTTCGAGCGTATTCATACTAAGTGAGTTCATGATATCGTCGTAATTATGCGAACTTTTTGGTATTGGCTCATTTACCCTGTACACAACGAGCTTTAAAAATTTATGTATGAACGCGCTCAATTAGTTTAATATATTTAGATTGCTTAGGGTTCCATATTTGTGGCACATATTCAACATGAGGAAAACAAAGGCACGATATAACATTTTAAACGTGCAAACATTCTTAAAATCCGTTGAATTTCAAAAGATTAATCTCAAAGCTCTTAAAGCTTCCTTTTTACCTAGATTTATATGAATGCCAAAAATTAGATAGATTAAGAAAGTAACACCTAGATCAGTTGTTAGCATACGCTCACTAAAAGGCAAATTATTGAGGTGGTAGGCATAATTTATTTTTGATTTAGCACCCGTGAATCTTGTAACGTGGCACTTAGAGGTATTCAAGAGATCCTTTTGAAAGTCGAGCGTATCATTAAGAGAAACTACTTTGTTGAAGATTTTTAAATTGTCGGTAAATAATAAAAAGTGCTAGAGCTGAAAAACTGCAGCAATGTCATTTATTAATAAAATTAATAGAAAGGGTCGTAGGTGAGATCTTTTTGCGGAACACTTGAGGGAACAGTGATAGGTTCTGCGAGACAACCCTTGAACTTAATGACTAATGATCGGTTTGAAAGATAACTAGTTATCCAGTTTAAAACCATCCGAGAGAAAACAATAGCTCTCACTTTGCCAATTAATATAGCGTGGTTAATTGAGTCAAAAGCTTTTTGGAAGTCCGCATAAACCGAGTAAACCTGAAGTGCATTATTGAGTGCATTTGATAGAAAATTGTGGTATGATAAAAGATTCGAAACTGTGGATCTACCCGAGATAAAACCATGTTGCTCGAGAACAATATAATTATTCACCAAGATAGTAATTATCTTCACAACAAGGCTTTCGAAAATTTTGACCATGACATTTAGCACATGTACCGATCTATAATTCTTCATCAGATTATTACTAGATTTAAATATAGCATTAACAATGCTTATTCTTCAATTCCATTCATCGGAAAAGGAGCCTGTTTTGATGAAAGAGTTAATACGTTCGTCGCCCACCGCGATTCGGCTTTGTTTCTTCCAGAGTCCAAATCCGATTGTTAGAGCGTTATAACGTGTCACGGACTATCCGCGACTGTCGAATTTATGTTGCAGTCTCGCGTCTTCGCGATATATTTTCCGAGATTTTAAAATAAATAAATTCACGGTTTTGGGTCAAGCGTGTCTACGCGAACTCCCCTGGGATGAGGCAAATTGACATGATTTTGGGCGAATTTTGGAGGTTGAAGAAGAATATCAATGAAAACTTCTTTCGCAATAAAGACTTTTATTAGTCTCTCAAATTCAGGGTGAAAGACTTAAATTCGAGTTCCTGCCGCGCCGCGAAATTTAACTCATTAAACTGACTCTTGGTTTTCTCGGTTACACCGATACGCAGTCGAGTGCGTCTCAGTCCTTCCGGAGGTGACTTTAGGTCAGGAACTCTCCGATTATAAAAGAAATTAAATGCTAGTTGATTCTACATATTTGCACCCTTTCCGATACGCAGTCGAGTGCGCCTCAGGTAGTTTACAAATATCGTGATGTCTACTACTGAATGAAGAAAAACTCGATTAAGGATATTTACACAATATGATTGAATCTTACTGGTTAAAACTTAAGCGCAGTAAAATCGAAACTGTCGCGTCTAACCGTAATGAAAACTCGAATAGTAGTCGTGGCTGTGCCTAAAAGCACCGATATATATATTGTCTAAATTGTACCCCTCCTTAGCCTAAAAATTCCAAGGGTATAACGAGATCCTGCACGTGCGTCTGTGGCATGTGCATTAGGTTTTTGTCTGTACGAGGGTCCTAGAGTCCTAGGTGTCGACAATGAATAGAAGCCTTTGAGGATTCTACGAGCCTCTCGTCGTCTTCTGCTATTAAGATGCAATTTTATAGGTTTAGCCTTTTCGGCGCTTGGTTTCTCTAATTTTCTATTTATTGGGGTTTCGAAAGATCTTTGAGTTTCTCCCTTTCACTATCGATGACCTAACATGTGGGTAACTGGCATGCAGATGTTAGATTTCGCTCTGATTTGTTTCTCGATTTGACTTTTCCATATGCGTACGGCCGGTATACGTAACAAACGTAAACTAAGCGATAAGTAAAAATAGCACGATGCAGTCGTGTAAACACCTATGTGAACGATAACATAATGTTGTAGAATCTTCGATTCATTACAAAGTAATAATACAAATTCATACAAAGCAAAAGCCGCAAAGAAAAAAATCGAGATAAGAACATTCCGGGAACTTCTACTTACAGAATGGCGATCTTCAATAAATATTATATTGGACACTACAAGGAAGAAAATGAAAAAAGTGTCTCATCATTTAGAAGTTCGTAAGAATCAGTAGGACAAACCTATAAGAAGGATTTGCGCCTCGTGTTATCAAAGAAAGAGGCGCATTGTTGAAACGAAAAAAATGTAAAAAAGATTACAACCTATTGTCCCAATTGTCCAAAATTACCACAAATGTGCTTGGACCGTTTTATCGAATACCCTACTACTATGATGTAATGTATTATAATACAATGTATTATAATGTATATTTTTAATATATATTTTATATTTATGTTTCTGTGCTTATTTCATTAAATTCCAATTTAAAATCCTTTATAATTGAACAAGAAATGTGTCACCCATATATGGGTGACGGGTCCTCCACAAAAGCGTACCCGTCACCCAAATCTGAGTGACGTCGTAACGAACGTGTTAAAATACACCTATAGTGCCCTAGATAAGATAAACTTGCATGATTTAATGAAGATTGGTGGGAGTACATCTGTGCCTGTGCCTTTATTTGAATCAAGTTTGTCAATTTTAGGAAGTATTTATATCTTTCTTTTTTTTTTTAATTAATTTTTTGGCACCGACTGCTAAAGTTATTTAGTCTAGGACTTATTGTTTAAGGTGGATTCCGAACCACAGAGCTACGGTATACATATCACATAAAAAAACCAGAGGTGATTGGCGGGATTCGAACCCGGGTCCTACCGCGTGGCAGTCTGAGCCTCTATCCACTACACCACCGTAGCTCCCAAAATACTTATATTGTACTAAAGTCATAATCAGGGACATTGATGTCATTGATTATGTTAAAAGAGGCAGTGTTAGCTAGGTTTTTTGAGAACGTTGTACCATAACAATTCACAAAGGAGAGTGCTATTTGTCGGTCAAACCATGATCAGTTTTCCTACTGTTAACAAATTTCCAGGTGATCTTAGCATTCTTCGGAATGTCAGATTCAATACCATTGATGTACACCGACTATCAGCTTTTGGTGAATTTCTTGTATTGTGTTTTAAGCTCAATAAATAGAAGATAGTCGCTGAATAGGTTATTTTGC
Source organism: Ampulex compressa (assembly GCA_038496175.1). Classification (NCBI taxonomy): domain Eukaryota; kingdom Metazoa; phylum Arthropoda; class Insecta; order Hymenoptera; family Ampulicidae; genus Ampulex; species Ampulex compressa. Next base: position 11,182 of record JBCFXI010001673.1, read on the forward strand.
TTAAAAGCACGGTAAGCCGCTTTTTTTCGTTGATTTTAATAATTAATTCAGAGGGAAAAAAACGTCAGACACGTGGAGATGCGTACGTCTCTGTTCGGCACCTATATATTTATGACAACCTTAACATAATAAAGAATTTTAATTGCTTCATTTACCGGCCGATGTTTGAATACAGAATCCCAGTCTACTGACCGTAAAGAGTCGCTGATGCCTACGTAGTTCGCAAGATTGAAACAATAGCGAGATGATAGCATCTTGGTTCGATCCACGTTAGTTATCTGGCCTACTCTTGTAAGTGGAGGGGGATGATAAGCATTAATAGGAAGAAGAGGAGCGTGACAATTCTCAGTGATTGTCGAGGAGATATTAATGATGAGTAAATCTAATGATTTATCATATTGATTTATGTCGTTATTTTGAGTTAAATTTAGTGGGAAAAAATTATCGTATAAAATATCCCATTTAGTTCGAGCAGACAGATTAATTTTCGAAGACGGAGACTTCGAAAGGTACGTATGTTGTTGACAAGACATTTAACATGCGGTAGATTGTAATCACCAACGATATAAACTAAACTGTCGGTAGACCATATTCTCTTCAATACCTATGCGCTGAGAATTAAAAAGATGTTGTTTGACGTTATAGCGTGTTGATTAAACTGTTTACTACCCCTTCTCCTTTATTACGGATTCTCATGTCATTGCCAACTGTATTATCGCTGCCAGAAGGTCATAGTAAAATACTAACGGTTTTCGCTCGTCAACCTTTGATCTTGCTCGCAGAGCGGCTTTTTGCGCCTTGGGAACTCTTTGTGGGTAATATGCCAACAACCGACCAAGACGAGTGATATTTTTTTAAGAGCCAGTGTACGTTTCATGTTCTTTTCTTTTCTGTATCAAGATTTAGAGTTCTGTGAAGAAATAAAACGTTTCAGTTTTCATAACTCATCTTTACCCAATTTTACCGAAGATGTCTAATCCCACTTGAAGATGCTGCTTTCCATTGAATTCATTATTTGGAGAAAATGAAGCACGAATTGATCGAACAGCAACAAAATAGCGAGTCATAAATACCATCCACAATTATTTACTATTGCACATGCGGCAATTTATTACCAAAAGTATTGGCTCATCATCAGCGTCACGATTTTCATCGCAACCACTAGGTTGCTGCCGGCATTGGTGTTTGAAGCATCATTGCCTCTAGGCAGCAATAAGCGGACAAGTTTGCGGCAAAGCGATTCAATTTTATGCGGGAGTAAGCACAAAAGTACAGATTTCGTCAAATAATAATCATCCTGCTCCTCCTTTCTCAGCATCGCCGTCTTCCTCTTTTCCTTCTCCACGGGCGTAGAAGCCATAATGTAATCACTGCAGTACGAATTTCAGTCAGTGCGGTACAAATTTCAAATCGTTGTGGTACGAATTTTAAACCGATGCAGTATGAGTGCAAGACGATATATTGTAAATTTCAATCCGGTGCGATACAGCTCGTATCGACGGCTCACAGAAAACTGACAATTATATCCTCCCAACGACTTTCTATAAATACGGCGCATCTACATGACGCACCTTCATATCGTACCAGTATGCGTTTCGTAAAACATCTTTCAAACATTAGTCGAAAGATTAGCGACATGAAATGTTTGATGAGCGCGTCAATTCGTCACACCGATATGGCGCTTTCTTAACGAATCCGATTCGTGCACTAATATGCGAACCTCCGATTTGCAATAAGATGAGTATCATATTGAGTCCGATTGAAAGTCTGAATGGCATATATTTCGAAAACGTTTACGTCGATTTCGAATAAATAGAAGACTTTTTCATAAACATGAATTATGGAAACTCAAAAGTTTTACTTCTTAACAGAACCCCGAAATCTTAGTCGAGAAAAGAAAGGAACATAAAACGTACACCGGCTTTTAAAAAATGGTTGCTCGTTTTGCTCGGTTGTTCGCATTCTACTGATAAAAAGTCATTGAGGCGTGTAACTTATCGTCGGGCCTTTCCGAAGGCAACCGGCGCGACGGTTCGTTTATATGTTTGCTAAGATACTAGTGGGCGCGGCTCTCCGAGCTCCGGATGAAGGTGGTGGACTTGGCAGGATTCAAATACCCACACGTCTCGATTTGAAATTATAAACAATATTTTAGCAAAGAAAATTGTTTATGAAGATCTCAAATCCTTCGTTGCTTTACTAGGCGCAATATCCTTGGCGGGAGGTGTGTATTATCCTGGTTGCGATGTATCCTATGCTCCGTGAGCAACGACGTAACTGAATGTTGAATTAAACATTTATTAACGTGCGCGGATGGATGAAATGAATACGACGCGATCTCGCGTTTCTAACAACTCTAGAACTGCAACTCGTGTAATCAAACCCGATGCATTGTATTTATAAAATGCGCGTAACCTTGAAGGTATGGTCCTCCCGCTCGACTCCTCTCTGGTGGCTAAATTTAGTTTTTACGACCCGACTCCTCGCGGTTAAGGCTATGGGTCTGTTACTGACTTTCCTACAAGACGACACGAGTGAGGAATGCCCTTTGTCGCGTGCCCTCTGGTTTCTTCTTTGAAACCAGGAACGACAAAACGGCAGGCGTAATGCTTGGGTCTCTCAAAGAAGCTTAGGACGGCTCACGGGGGTACGAGAGCCTTACGAGTTTTCCGGCTCCCGGAAAACGACTTCAGCTCAGCTCTGTCTAGCTCATTTACGCGACCTGATCTGACCAAACTGGAAAACCGTATTTGTCCGGCCGCAGTTGCGGGCGGAGGAGAGTAAGGCCCAGCGTCAGCCTCCTGAAAAATATGCGGTTAACATACATGGGTTCGGCAATCCGAAGATCGAGCGTTCTCACGACGCCCGGATACGCACCAGGGATTGCTCGCGTATCTTCTGGGACGGGAGCACGATTAGTGGGAACGGTTGCTGACGTTGGTCATTGATCGGCGATACATAAACTCGCTACGAGAATCGGCAGGCACCCTAGTGAGCTGGACGAGTTTTCTGCGAAATGATCGGATCACAACGCCGTACCACGAACCTGCGCCGTTCAGAGCCGGTCAAGCGCTACACCACCTGAACGCACTTTACCAGGCACAGCGGCAACGCCAAATCTGAGACAAGTAGGGCACCGGAGTGAGCTAAGCCGTCTCAGAGGTGCCGTGTGGGCTAGCAAGGATAGTCGGGTATGAGTAGAACCGTATGGCCCCTTGGCAGTACCACCAACAATCCCACGTTCCGGCAGTTGTCGATTTATGCGTCGTTGCAGAATATGAAGCTAATAACGATTATTTTGTATTCGGGACTCTCCCGCCCGAATACAAGCAAGACCCTTTTGTATAACATTTCCCGCGAATTGATTGTGCTAATATGCACACTATAATTCTCCCATAAGATCGAAACAAATTAGCAATTGCGTGAATCGAGAACTGGGCACGTATGGCTTATGTTTCTAAACACGTCTTTCCGATTGAGCCACCAGATGAAGAGTCCCATTCGCGGGCGCTGCATCGAACTTCTTCGATTGGGTGATCCAGGTGGGGTTTCGACGCGTGTGCACGAGACTATCGTCGATCAGGGGATACAATCGGCCACACTCGGGCCACTATAGTATATGGAACCGTGTATACGGTTACATGCGCGAAAAACAATCCTCGCAAGGAGGACCAAAGTTTAACGAACGAAAGCCGCTAGAGTGTGTAGTAGGACTTTATTCCCCAAATTCGCGTGCGTATGCGTTGCCCCTCCACCTAGACCTCTCGATCAAAGGAGGTCGAAACAACGCATACGAACTGCACTCTGAATCTAGTGGCCTACGGAACAAAACGTTTTGAGGTGCACACGAACATCCAGACCCGAGTGTATAAAATTGTAACAAAAGATGCGCATTCACCATTAGAAGCATCAACAATCCGGATTGAGTCATTCTCCTTTGATTTTTCTTTCCGTATCATTAACACATTCGGGCGCGAAAGTTCCGGGCGTGAGACGCGTGCATTACATTCAATAATTATTAAAGACGCAAGAAACGACTAACGTCGGGACGGGAAAGATACCCCCCCCCCTCCTCTCTCTCTTCTGCTGCATGTAGCACGCGCTCACCTCTGCTCAAAAATTAAGCTGTTATTATAATTAAATAAATTCCTATTGTGGTTTAATAAACAGTGCCGTTCATTCCTAGCTCCATTAGTGTACATCCAATAGGTTATGGGCCCAGTGGCGGTAATGATCAAAATAACTGAGTGAGAAGAACAAAAGGGAAAAATGGCACAAAAAAATTTTAAGTTAAACATCTCGTTGCTAAACGGAGGAAATTGCGACTTCTAGAAGAGAAGACAGTACTGGTACGTAACAAATTGTGGGATGTGGTAAATTTAAGGAAACCAAATCCAGTGCCGGACGTGTGGGAAAAGAAAAATAATACAGCCGTAGCATAGATTACTCTAAGCGTCGAGGACAATCAACTTATTCATTTTCAACACACAAAGGAGGAGTATGAAGCATGGCAAATTCTATTGAAAAGGTATGAGAAATCCATGTTTGGCTGCAAACTATATTTACGTAGGAAACTACGAAATTCGCTACAAAGTGGAAGCTATGAGTGAGCATATCGACGCTATAATAAATGTTGTGAGGCTACTACGAGGAGCAGAGAAGCAATTAGAAGATAAAAAAATCGTTGCTGTATTATTGGTGAGTTTGCCAAAATCATATTCGGAATCGGTCACAGCGCACGAAGGTCGTGATAAAAGAGATCTGACAGTCGAGTACGTCATAGAGAAAATTCGCGATGAATATCAGAGGAGGACAGACGCCGGTGCAACGAACGAGTCAAATGGCGGAGACTCAGATGTGGGACTCAAGCCAGCAGGTGCTTCAAGTAAAATGAACCGATATAAGAACAAAAATAGTTTTAGCATGAATGTAACACCGGTAAAGGAAAGAAAAGAAACACGCACGTGTTTCTATTGCCACAAACCGGGGCACTTACAATCAGAGCAGAGGTGGTACAAGAAAACACAAGACTGGACAAAGATAGAATCAGCTAATACCATGTTGGAAGTAAATGCAGCACAAAGCAGCAAGAGCCACATTGCTTTCGAAGCAAGAAGCAAAATGGAAAATTTCAGAGGGTGGTGCATGGACTTTGGAGCAACAAGTCATGACTAACGAGGAAAAATTTGTCTCAAACATGCATAATATAAACAGTCTAGTTTATCTATCAGATGGGTCGTTGGTAACAGCTACGGGAATCAGGAGCAGATATTTACAACGTGAATTGCACGAAAAATGCAAAATATACAACTGCACGATGTCCTTTACGTTCCTCAATTAGACAATAGCTTCTTTCCGTAAAAACTGGTATAAGATGACAATCAGAGAAGATGAATGCAAAATCTACAAAGGCGAACGAGTACTTGCAAGAAGCGGAAAATATCGGACCCCTTTATAGACTCAAAGCAGCGAGAGCGACAACATCAGTCTATATAGCGCGAGCAGGAACATGCATACACCAATGGCATTGGAGACTAGGACATCGAGAACCAACAGTAATCAAAAGATTGGCTAACAAAGGGTTGGCCACAGGAATATACATTTCTCCATGTACAAACGAAATAACACGTGAAAAGTGTATAAAAGGAAAATGTACTCAAGCAAAGTTTTCAGAAAACAAGCAAAAAGAAAGAGAACCGATAAGGCTGATTTACTCAGATGTATGCGGGGCAATGCAAACTACAACAACAAGTGGATTGATGAAGACAAAAGATCAGGCTGCAGAAGCAATTAAGGAATACATTGCTGCAATGATGATAAGTTTCGGGAAGAAACGCTTGGCTCTGAGGATAGATAACGGCAGAGAATATATTTCACGGGAGCTGGAAAGCTTTTTACGGAAAGAAGAAGTGGAACACCAGTTTACGGTACTATACACACCATAGCAAAAGGGGGTGGCAGAAAGGAAAAACCGATCCATAGTTGAGTGAACCAAAACCATGTTGATTGATGCCGATCTGGACAACTGATTTTCTGTAGAAGCAACCCTGACGGCAACATACTTCCAAAACAGAATGGTAAGCAGAAGTATCAACAAAACATTATTGGAGCTTTTTACAGGGCAAAAACGAGATTTGTCTCACATAACCATTATTGGATTGTTACCCGTCGTAACAAATTTTCTTTATTTTGTGCCATGCCCAGTTTTTTTTTTTTTTTATAAGGATTATCACACGTATGAGTAACAATAGGGTATACGAATCAATGCGAAATAAATAAATAAATACTAAATAAATAAATGAATTGATATAGAATAAATAAATAAATAAATAAATATGAAATAAATAAGTAGATAATTGGGGGACTTATACAGAGAAAGGACAATTTACAATATATACGGCTCGACGTCGACTCGGGCAGCTACCGTTGCGACCTCGGGATCCGGACGCCGACGGTTATTGCTAAAATTATAATTTTCGCTACTCACAAAAGGTGAGCCTTTTCGTAGCCAGGTTACGACGAAGATCGACTTCTATGGGTCCTAGAGGGCACAGGTCCCACTCCTGGGTACGGATGATTTGCCTCGCCAGTCCGTTCCCGATCCGCTACGGTTTACAATTTTAACTTCGTTGCACGATGGCTGCTCCCCGAGTGTCCCGTTGATTCCTTTCCGGAGCTCGCTGCGTTCCCAGATCACGAGCGTCACTCCTTGGCGGGTTCCCGACACGCGCCAACGCAGAGTTGCACGCCTAGAAACGCATGTAACCTAAACGGTCACAGGATCTAAAGTGTTTACTTTAATTCCAAAAGACAACTGGAAGAAATTTGACAATAACGCTGAAGGAGGGGTCCTGATTGGATATCACGAAGATATAACAGGATACCGGATTTTGAACCGAGTGACGAACCGAGTTTAGATCAACAGATCGGTAAGAATCATCGAACCTAAATCAAAGGGGCAAGAGAGTTCGTCACAAACAGAGAAAAGAAAAGCGTTGTCACTACCGACAGCAGAAATGAAGCTACCAGCAATGCCGACAACGCAGTACGCTGAATTAGAAGGACCAGAAGATAAGTGCCCAGAAAAGACATTGGACAACGAAAACGATAGAGAATTTCAGACTTCTTCACCGACACCACAAGTTCCCCAGAGAAGAGTGTCACAGCGGTCAACTAAAAATGTACCACCGTTACAACTCACATATAAGGTGGTGACAACTACGTCAGGAAATCGGAAAACTGGAAGTAGATGATGCAGATGACAACACGAGAACAAACGATACAGTGCACAGCTGCAGAAGAAAAAATAAAATCGCTGAAAAACTACCAGGTATGGGAATTGACAGAGCTTCCAACAAGTAGAAGGGCAATAACATGCAAGTGGGTTTTCAAAGGAAAAACGGATAGCGAAGGAAAGATCCATACTTACAAGGCATGATTTGTTGCAAAAGGTTTCTCGCAACGATATACCGAAGATTACGACGAAACGTTTGCCCCTGTCGGTAAGCACAAAACAATTCACATTTTGCTTGTGCTAGCAGCGCAAAGAAGTTACCACGTTCGCCACGCAGATGTGAAGAATGCATACTTAAACGCAGAACTGGGAGAAGAAATATTAATGGAACAACTGGAAGGATTTGTTGAACTAGGTTCTGAAAACAAGGCACTAAAATGAAGAAAAAGCTTATACAGTTTAAAACAGTCAGCCCGGACATGGAACAAAAGAGTAACAGAAATTCTCGCAAAAACAAAGTTTGTAAATGGGAAAGCGGATCAACGTCTGTATTCAAGACAAGAGCAAAATGGAAGTACGACATACAACGTGTGATCAAAAAGTAAGGTGACTTTTTGAATTTCGCGGGATGCCTACACTCGATCTCCGTTTTCTTTTTTATCCTTATGTTGATACACTCGTTCTGAACATATGTCCACAGTTTCAGCTATGTAGCATCTTTTGTTAGTGAGTGAGAGGCATTAAGTTTGAACGTGTTTTGTGTGTTTGGCGATTTTTTGCTGTCAAAAAAAAATGGAACAAAGAATTTGCATCAAATTTTGTGTAAAAAATGGAATTAAGTGCTTCAAAATACTTGAAATGTTAACACTGACATACGGTGAGTGTACTCTGAGTAAAAAAAATAATGTGTATAAGTGGTACAAGCTCTTCAAAGAAAGCCGAGAAGATGTTTATGACGAACTTCGCTCTGGACGCCCCAGCACGACAACAACAGAAGAAAACATTGAAGAAGTGAAGAAAATACTGTTAGGGAATCATCATCAACGTTAGAAAAGTAGCTGATGATCTCGGCATCTTGTTTGGTTCATGCCAAGCAATTCTAACGGATGTTATGGATATGAGACGTGTGTCAGTAAAGTTTGTTCCAAAACCGCTGAGTTAAAAACTGTTGCTTGTAAGTGATTTTTTGGCCAAAAACAACACCACGATCATGCCTCAGCCACCATATTCACCATATTTCCCCCTCTGTGAATTTTTTCTGTTCCCAAAACTGAAAGAATCAATGAAAGGACAGAGATTTGCAATGATTTAGGAAATAAAGATTCCATCGCTGAAAGAGCTCAAGACTATATCAAAAGGTACTTATCAAAAGTGCTTCGAGTATTGGAAAAAGCAAATGGGCACAAATGTATTATATCTGAGGGGGATTACTTTCAAAGGGACAACATAAATATTGATGAATAAATAAATATTTTTTGATGAAAATAAAAGGTCACCTTCCTTTTTGATTACATCTCGTATATCTTGCTGTATGTTGACAATATGTTGCTAGCTGGAGAATCTGAGGAAACGGCAAAAGAAGTGAGTAAACAACTCGAGAAATACCTCAAAATAAAGGATCTGAGAAGCACAAACTATTACCTAGGAATAAAAATTGAATCAGAACCAGATGGATCGTTTTTACTAGATCAAAAAGTAAAAATAACCAAATTACTAGAGGACCGTGAGTTGCTGAAGCTGAAATCAGTCGCCACGCCAATGGGACCGGGATTTTTAGCAGTATCCTGGGAAGACTCCAAAGAACTTGACAACAATGATGTATACAGAAAGGTCATGGAACCTGTACTATATATTGCCACAGTATCCAAGCGGAACATAACAACAGCAGTTGGTTTACTTTGTCGGCGAGTAGAGAAACCAACTAACCACGATTGGAATGCAGCAAAGATACTGATGCGATATCTAGCATCCACTCTAGACAGAAAGTTGAGGCTTTCATCGGATGGAGATACCGGGCTAACGTGATTCGTTGATGTTCATTGGGCGAGACATAAAGCGGAACAAAAATTAACCTGCCGATATATTTTCTTGTCAGGTAAGTCAGTGCTTGGTCAAGCAAAAACCAGACCTCCATGTCAATGCAATCAACGGAAGCAGAATATATTGCAGCCTCATTTGCAAGCAGAAAGTTACTTTGATTGAAGCAGTGGCTCACGACGGTAATGTTCGAGGACAACCAGAGCTGTATAATTTTGATTTCAGGTCGTTCTGGAGTTAGAAGCAAGCACATTCTCCTGGACTGGAAGACAATGAACGTGGGTTATTGTCCGTCTGACCAGATGTTAGCAGACGTGCTTAGGAAACCATTGGCCAGGGAATGATCTACATTTTTTATGGAGCGTTTGGGATTTCCATGAGAACGCTGCAGCGAGAAGCTGTGTCAGAATCAATGCTTAGGCGTTTCTTCGTATTTTGGCACACTTAGTGCACTTGCAGTTCCTATGGGTGTGCTGCCTGGTGATGCAGAGAAGCGCTGATGCATTATGGCATGACGTACCATCAAAAAAACAAAAACACTGTCTCTCTGTTCTGTTGCATGTGACACCCGCTCATCTCTGCTCGAAAATTAACCAAGTACTATTATTAAATAGATTCCTATTGAGGTTTAATAAACAGTGTCGTTCATTCATGACTCTATTAGTACACATCCAACATTAAATTTAGTCAAATTTCTTAGATGTAAACAAACGTGCCTCTAATCTTTCGAGGAGGCCCGCCGTATGGTCACAAGTCAAATGCTGTACAATACTTAATCCGAAACATACTCAATAAAAAGTATAAATCCGCACTCTATGTCAACGCCAAAATGACACCAAAAAGCATCTGGTAACGTGAACGAGGCATCGTATGAATCCTGGAATTCATCTACACCTTTACAGGAAATGGTTTTGCGCGAATTGACGAAAAGTTACTTATTGTGTGAAATAAAATATTACGAAACCTAATATAAGTTATTGTCAGTATAACGAGATGGAAAAGGAGAATGTAAACTTTAAAAATTAAAAAAAATGTCGTTTAAGAAGAAACGTTTGTACCTGAGTTGTTTTGTATAAGGACTTCGTAACATTGATTAACCGGACAATCGCACACGCTACGCGGCAGTATTGTTTAAAGAACTGACGCGGCAGTATTGTTTAAAGAAAGAAAGGAGCGTCAAGTAATGCAAAACGCTGTTTCAGTCATCACACATTCGCGATACAATGTTATATATTTGGAATAAGAACTTTGCACGGACAAAAACTATTTTGTGTTTGAATAATTGTCGAAGTAACTGATGTTAGGAAGACATGTGAAACAACTCGAATGCAAAATATTTTTCTTGAAGGACATTTTGTTCATTTTTAAAGCTAACACTCTCTTTTTCCATCTCCTTATATTATCAATAATTTATATTGGGTTCCGTAATATATTTCCCTGCTTCTATGAATTATGCAACTAAATATATCGACACTTACGGCAGGACTTAGCACCTCCACAATAATATTCAAGCTTTTCCTTCGCTTAAGACTAAGACGGGAATCGATGTAAGTAAGGCTTTCGGAAAAATCGTCTAAGACAAACGGATTCCCAAAAATTTGTAGGCTGACAATGGGGAGGAATTTTTTAATCCAAACTTTTGCCAATTAATGCAAAAACTTTTAATAAATCACTATTGCACTATAGTGAGTGAGAGGCGTTAATATTAGGGCACTAGAATAGAAAGTTTAAGGGCGAAATGTGGAAAATGTTGTGAAAAGTTTCACTACGCGGGTGAACCCGACTGATGGAACCGCATCGAAACTATTGAGCACGGTTTAAATTAACATAAAGATTGCTCGTACAGCAAAATTCAAGGTTGGCTACTATGTGCGAATTAGTAAATTTAAGAATGCGTTTGCCAAAGGTTATATATATATACATATATATAAGATTACAGAGGTGTCCTTAATTATGAAAATTAAGTTAACAAACCCTGTAGCGTATTTCATAGAAGATTCGCAATGTGTTGATATATCCCCCTACACATAAAATCTGCTTTTATGAACCGGAATGAATTCGTAGTTCAATTTATGGATTGATAGAAACAGAAATTTGTAAGGAGCTACGGTGGTGTAGTGGATAGAGGCTCAGACTGCCGCGCGGCAGACCCGGGTTCGAATCCCGCCCATCACCTCTGGTTTTTCTATGCGATATGTATACCGTAGATATGGTGGTTCGGAACCCACCTTAAACAATAAGTCCTAGACTAAATAACTTTAGCAGTCGGTGCCAAAAAATTAATTAAAAAAAAAAAGAAAGATATAAGTACTTCCTAAAATTGACAAACTTGATTCGAATAAAGGCACAGGCACAGATGTACTCCCACCAATCTTCATTAAATCATGCAAGTTTATCTTATCTAGGGAACTATAGGTGTATTTTAACACGTTTGTTACGACGTCACTCAGATTTGTAGTGACCTTAGTAGTCGGTACCGAAAAAATGAATTTAAAAAAAAAGATAAAATAATTTGCAAATAAGCTGGTATTCATAAAAAAAGTATATGTTGAAATAAACAGGCTTCATTTTATTGTATAATGGCACCATGGTAAAGTAGCATACGAATCATTCAAGAGGTATCTCTTATCGTCATAAGGATAGAAGGTTACTTTTGATTACTTTATAATACTGTTGCGACTCGGGGTACGGGCGCAGGAACCACCACGTTTCATGTTGTTAAATACTATTTAATAACTATAATAGATGTACAGAAATTGGCAGAGCCCTAAGAACGCGTGTTGGCTTCTCGAAGTCTTGTGCAACTCTCTTTTTATAAACAACGTTTCGTTGTCTGGTCGTCCAGGAGGCAGCAGGAGCGAGCCCTCCGACCTCGGGCGCCCGGCGCAACACTACTCCCTCTCCCGGAAAGCGTTCGTCCCGAACGCTGCGTCGTTCACGGAAGAGGTGCGGAGCGTCTTCTTTTCTTCAGATACCTCTGCCGGCAAGGGGAAGGAGCAAGGTTGGAGCCCTCCTTCGCGAAGGCAAATGCCGAGGTGGCCCTTACGACGGCCACGCCTCGGCATTTGCCTTCTCGCTCGAGGGAAAACCACCCAGAAAACTCTGAGCAAGGCGCTGGTACCTCTTCCGAATGAAGAAATTTCGGTGACAATCAACGACAGCTCCCTCCGGTCCAGCGACGACTCCAACCCGCTGGAAATGTCGTCGTCTAACCGCTTTCCGTCTGGCACCTACTAGGTGCCGCGCGCCACTTCTCCATCGAGCAGCCCCAAGATCGCATCTGCTCCACGCGATGGTAGACCCGTTCATTTGAGCCCCTACACCGCTCGACGTGAAGCACATTCTTAGTTCCCACACCGTTCGCTGCTTGCTTTTGCTTCGTCAAAAGAATACACCTCACCCTGGAAGGGAAGCAACACAGCAGAAACGGCGCCCAACATTTTCTTACAACCTATCGGCGCATTTCCGCATCAACTGACTCATTCACCGCGAGGTTTAGCCCGCGTACCCGCTTTTCTCAAGTACGACTCTTTCCCTGTCGATTTACGGAGGCGAGCTTCGCTCGGGTCGACCCGACATCTCTCAAGACCCTACTTTGGGTCTCGAGGCAAAGGTCACTGCCCGAAAACAGCTCGGGGTCTTACCCTTTCGGTGCCGCTCATCGACCATCCAAGGTTTTACCTTAACGGAGCTCGACTTCCCCGCTCGTGCAGCGAAAGGGGCTTCACCCACTTTCACCCTGCTACCTAAGCCGCTATAGTTAAACTGGCGCACGAAAGTATTAGTCATTCTCACAACACAATGCCAGCTAAAACACTAGTAAAATCCGAACCTATTTATTATGCTTTCCTCGGGTTCCTTCGAACCGCGCTAGCCGATTTACGTGCACTACTTTCGGTTTAGCTCCGTTCGACCGTGCTATTCGGTAAATTACATCATTTATGCGCTTTCCTGCAATATACGGACCTTCCCACGATATTTGCAACTTAGGGCACCTGCCCTTTACTCGTCGAGAGTAGAAGAGCCATACCTTCTCTCCAGGCTCAAAGACTAAAGAGCGGGCAGTGACGTCGTACCATGACTTCGTCCGGTCATTGCAAAGTTTTATCCTTTCCCGGACCAACTCATGTATTTGGTTAACTTTGCTTCGCGTTCTCTCGACGTACTCCGTCTCTGGCAAAGACTCCGGATCCTTCCCACGTATTAAGTCCAGAGGTAAGCGGAGGTCTCGTCCCATTGCGACCATGGCCGGTGTATGCCGTGTTACCTCGTGTTGTGACGATCGGTACGCCAGGAGGAAAATTGGAATCCATTCGTCCCAATCTTTCTGGTTGGCGACCACAAACTGTGTCAGATATTCTAACAGCGTCCGGATCATTCGTTCCACAAGCCCATCCGACTGAGGGTGTAATGGAGTTGTCCTAGTCTTCCTGATCTCCAGAATTCTTACAAATTCCTTGAAGGTACAGGATTCAAAACTCCGACCCTGATCGCAATGCAGCTCCAACGCCATGTCTGCTGACGACTTTTCGTACCAAAACCCTGGCTATCATTGCCGCTTTCTGGTCCGGCATCGGGATTACCTCCGGCCACTTAGAAAAGTAATCCATCACGACCAGCGCATAACGGTTCTCCTCATGGGATTTCGACAAGGGACCCACAATGTCCAAGGCTACCCTCTCTAAGGGCACGACCACGTTGTATACCTGCAGGGTCCCTTTTACCCTCCCTTTAGTGTCCTTCCTCGCCGAATACTACGCGCAGCGACGACACCAGTCCTCTACGTCCGTTCGGTGACCAATCCAAAAGAATCTTTGACGTACTGTGGCAAGTGTCTTTCGAACTCCAAAATGTTCTCCAGATGGCGCGTCGTGGGAGCTTGCCTACACCTTCTCCACCTTGATCTTTGGGACAATCAATAACCAGATTACCTCCTGTCCATCCGGGGACTCCCATCAACGGTAAAGTAACCCGTCTCTTATTTCCCACGAGTCCCATAGTTTCCACAAGTATTTCGTAACGGCGGAAAACGCGGAGACTTCCGACCAATCGGGTCTAATCCCGCCGGTTTTCCTTAAGTAGAGCAGGCGAATATCTTCATCCTCCTGTTGAGCCCGCTTCCAGTCGTGAGGATCTGCTGTTTCACACACAATGCGGGCTACCGGTTGCTCGCAGCTTTTCTCCTTCTCTTCCAGGCGCTAGCAGCGTTTGCAGCTATCTTCTTCGCAAGGTCTCCTTGATAGTCCGTCCGCATTGCCATAATGTCGGCCTACTCGATGATTTATTTCAAACTCGTATCCCCGTAGACGCTCTATCCACCGAGCGATTTGTCGTTCCGGATTTTTAAAAGAAAGAAGCCAGCTCAAAGCGGCAAGGTCAATCCGAATATTGAATTTCCTGCCGTATAAGTAGCAATGAAAATGTTCTACCGATTTCACTATAACCAAAAGTACTATCCCTGTTACGCAGTAATTGCGCTCGGCTTTGCCCTATGTTTTGGAGAAGTACGCTACGACCCTCTCTTGTCCGTCCTGGACCTGCGACAGAACGGCTCCAATGGCTACGTTTGAGGCGTCTGTATCTAATATAAAATCTCCATCCGGGACGGGGTAACTTGGTACGGGTGCCTCGATAAGATGCCTTTTTAGTTCGTCAAAATCTCGTTGACAATCTTCCGTCTAATGAAAGGCAACCTTGTCCTCCGTTAACCGATAAAGTGGCTTGGTCAGTAAGGAAAAATCCTGCACAAGTTTCCTGTGATACGTACTGAATCCAAGAAAACTCTTTACCTCTTTCCTGGTTTTTGGCGTTGGCCAATCTCTTACGGCAGCCACCTTTTCCGGGTCAGTCTTTATTCCGGCTTCGGAGACTATGTGTCCTCGATACTTTGTTTTCCGACTGAAAAAATTGCATTTCTTCGGACTGTGCAGTAAATTCGCTTGGTGCAGACGGGAAAACACTTCTCGCAAATTCTGTATCTCCTCCTCGAATCTCTTGGCGTAAATAATTACGTCATCCAAGTATACCAGACAGGTTTTCCAATCGATCCCCGCTAGTACCGACTTCATCAGGCGTTCGAACGTGCCAGGGGCGTTGCCGAAGACCGAATGGCATGACTTTAAACTGCCAGATTCCGCTCTCGACCGAAAAGGCAGTCTTTTCTTTATCTTTTTCGGCAAGAGTTACTTGCCAATATCCACTCTGCAGGTCCAACGTGGAGAACCAAGATGCTCCGGCTAAAGCGTCCAAAGTATCCTCGGTCCTAAGTAAGGGATACGAATCCTTCTTTTTCACTTCATTCAGTCGTCGATAGTCTACGCAGAATCGCGTGCTACCATCCTTTTTCTTCATCAGCACGATGGGGGACGACCACGGGATGCTTCTCGATGTCACTATGACCCCTTGTTTCTTCATCTTCTCGATGAGTTCTGTCACTTCCTCCCGTCCATGTAGAGGTATCCGCTGAAACGGCTGTTTGATTGGTGGGTAATCTCCAGTATTGATGCGATATTTGAGCACATCGCATTTCCCCACTTGTTCGGGACTTTTAGCGAAAAGGTGCTGCTACTCTAATAACAAATCGCGAAATTCCCGTTGTTGACCAACGGACAAAGTTCGTGTGCTCTTTTGAAAAAGTCCTGAAGATGCTCCGGTAAGGGCTACTCGTTTTCCTCCACGAGGGTCACGGCATTTGTCAACTCGCTGGCCCCTACGAAGTTAAGCCCTTCCCGGTTCTTTATCCGTAGTTTCCCTGCGATGAAGTCTAAACCGCAGGAATGTTTCCAGAGGAAATCGGTACCTAAAATGCACTCCTCCGAAATAGGTACCATCAGAAAGTCCTCTTCCGACCGAAGATTTCCTAGCTCTACTATAAGGCGTCATTTTCCAAGAACCGGAAGTTTCTCTCCCGAAATCGTAAACAATCTAGCCTCACTCGCATCCACCGCGCCTACATTCTACTTATCCCCGTTAATAAGGTTTACCGTCGAACCCGTATCTATCAATATTTACCGAGGGAATCCCGCTACAAATCCCTCGACGCTAGGGCAGTTCTTCCCTAGGATCCTTCGTACGGCGGGGACAAACGAGCAAGAAGCCGACGTTTCCCCCTCTACGTCGGCTTTCTCCCGTTTCCCTTCTGGTCTTGCCAGGTCTTGCAATGAGTCGTAGTCTTTGTCCTTTTTGGACAATTTCGTTCAAAATGCTCTTCTTTATGACACGTCCAACATGTCAACGGACACGTATCACGCTCTTCCCTAAGTTTTCCAAAATGACCCTTTTTAACCGGCCTGTCTCGCGGATCGGAGCGCGCCGCCCGAGGGAACCGCGAAGTATGTACATTCGGCTCAGTTGCCAAAGATTCCACCGCCTCCACCTCTAAGGCCCTTACTACAGCCGTCCTAAGAGTCAAATAGCCGCCTAAGTGTAAGACACGCCTTATTTCTTCGTTTCTTAGCGCGATAATAAACTGTGATGTAGCAAGTTTCTCCCGCGTCTCTACAGGGCAGTCACTAAATGCAGCCTGGGCAAGTTTTTCTATTTCTCAGGCCAACTCGAGGATCGTTTGTCCCGATTGTTGCTTATAATTTTGAAAACGGATATAATTTAAATTTGCAAAATTTTTGTGTCCGTAGCGGAACTCTACAGCCGACGCCAGCCTCTCGTAATCGGCTCTCTCCTCCGCGGAAAACGTTACAAGCACGCTTCGTGCGGGGCCGTCGAGAGAAGCCACGAGCGCGGCTGCGCGCTTCGCCCCTTCCCAGTGGTTAAGATCGCAAATGGTTTCAAATTATATTTTGTAGAGAGAGAGGGGGGAGGAGGGGAGAGACTTTAGTAAAGTATTTTGGGAGAAGTTTTGTGACGATATCTCCCGCTATAATAGGAGGGACTCGGGAGGAAAAGTGGCAAACTCAGTCGACGTGGCCAGGTTCGCTGGTCCCGAATAAGTAATGCGCTTTATTAAAGCTAGGGTTACACTAAGGTGCTAGGCGGTAAGCGGTTCTAAGCTATGGTGCTACGCGGTAGGCGGGTCTAAACTACGGTGCTAGGTGGTAGACGGTTGTAAGCTCGGCGCAGATCTTAGAGTTAAGCGCGGGTCTTAGAGCTAATCGGTGCATAAGTGGCAGGTCGGTTTTTTCCGCCCCTCAGTGTCCACCACTGAGTGCCAGTCTAGAGGACGCGTTGCCCGAGGAGATGTTCGTGAGTCAAACGATCTGATCGAGAAACCGAAGAATGTCCAGCGCTCCCTGAAAGGACGGGTAAACGGCTATCCTCCGCTAACGTCGTCGGGCAACTGCCAGCGGGACCGCTGGAGGTATTGCAGAAGGGTTATCAAAGACGCCTCGGTTAGAAGCAGGTCACTATGCCTTATACTCAATGCGGCGGTCGGTGCTCGGTACCGGTCGCGTTAATTTACGCTTTCGCGGCGGACTTATCATGGTGGCGGCCACTAATTAAATGCGAGATGACCGGTCGCGGCCGAACCGCCCCTCGGCGACTGCAGGTACTACCGCGGTATCGGTGGTCCGATTATGCACGCCTACGCGCGTGGTCTTATTTTCGTTGCAGTTTTCTGAAGGTGTTCAGTTTTGCGAGTAGAGTTTCTATTGAGAAATTTGGTGGAGAGTTAAGAAATACGACGATCAGTTCTATACCAAATCTCAAGTCTCATCTGCTATCAATAGTCTCTGTATATATTTCAGCTTCTTCAATAAATCATGTTTTTAGTAAAACCGTTACACTTCAATATTCTATGGGTGTAAAAATTCGGTGGAGCTATTGCTGCTTCCGCACTGTATCACCTATCCCATTTGGTCATTAACTTTACATAAACAGGTTTCTGTACATTTTTCCAAAAATTGCATTGTTCACAAATTTGTATAGATTCTTCTCGTAAACGTGGGTTGCACTCGTGATGAGAAGAATATTGAGCTCACTGCATGAGTGCAATTACGGAGACTGATTGAAACTTATGCAACGATATATATGTGTCAATATGAGACCGTGAGATCAGCGTTACTTTAATGTATGATATTGTATGATATACTTTTCCTTATCTTCAATGTCCGCGATTATTTCTATTGTTCATATCTACTCATTTTCCGCGATGGAAGCAACAAAATTTTTAGACGTAGGTTGGGCTCTAGGACACGTAAAATCTGCTTCCGGTATGTAACCCATTGGAGAATCATTGGGTATAGACATGACGTTAAACTGCTCGGTCGCATTGATCCATCGAAAGCCCTATGTTAGACGATGTTAACTCATTGCCCATCCGTACCAATCGTTTACATCGTAGTACATTAAATAACTAGAAGGCGCAGGCGGTTCATACGTTTCCATGTACTTATTATTTATTCAAAAGCATCCATGTGAATATCGGCTAAAACCTCCGCGAATGCCCCTCTCAATCATAAAAAAAAAAACATGTCCATATCCGATAAAAGTTGAAATTTAATGTCCATATACTTTGGTATCAAATTGACATAAAACACGGTAAAGTGTAATAATGCGGCATATCGAGATCATAGTTGAGTATGCGCTGTTTACAAAAATTCTCAAAAACGCTCGAAAACATCGGATAATACATCGGTCTATAAGTATAATACAAATTACTGTATTCGTCTGAATTACAGATTCTTAATGTTAAATGCGTTTCATATTTTTTGCGCAAATTCATTATCCTTATTGGTTATGTCACTGTCTGTTAGAGTATTGTAGAAACTTTTCCGGTCGGGTGATAGGGTCTCCCCTAATTGCACAAATCCCTATAATTATTGGGTGAGTGTAAAAGTTTGTGCGGAGTTTCTCATAACTCCATCTATTGAAACTCTGTACAAACTTTTGCATTCACCTAATATATGGAAAAACAACCTTTCGCATCAGTGATTCCAACTGTTCCGTAAAGAAATCGGAAAATTGCAACTTGAATATTGCTAATTCGTCTTTTTTCAATGTGTAAGACTCGAGTTTTGAAGAAACTCCCATGGCTATGCAAAAGTATATTCCGGAAGGACTGTTACAAAAACGGCAACGTTCGCGTGCCTCAATTCTCAAAAAGAGCCATATTGGATGCCTTTCCAAAGCATCTGACTGCGTCCGAGTATAGGTACACTGATAGCTCGGAATATCTGTCGGTTACATCGAGTATTTATTTGTTATATCCTTCAGTTAAATAGTTGCTGAATAAAGTTTGAATTATTGTTAGTGTCAACCTGCGAAGTTTCTCTAAGTTTGTTGGTCTGCATGCGTCCGTACCACTTTCAGGCTTTCTTTCTGTGCGCTCGGTTCTTTCTCCGTATTACAATTCAGAAGTGTGATTCGATTGATGAATCACAGTTCAATTTGTTGGATATATTATGATCCGTAAGCCGGAAAGTTCAGAAGAGATTTAAGCGCAAGCCCGTATTTCGCGTCGTTCTTTTCCGCGTGTGCGCTGACGCTACACGTGTGCTACGATCAAAATCGGAGCAATCTTGAATTCCCACAACAGGAAAAATGTTACGATCAATCACTTAAAGAAACTTCTGCAGTCGAAATGTTTGCCTATCGCGGATTTAAAGCCGAATCTCTTGATGAAAGCGTGAGACAGCCGCGGGCCGATCAGGAGGCCCGGCTGAGGTGGGGGGAGTTCAACGCAACAGTTGGAAGCAGCGAAGAAGACAGTGACCTCAGCCACAAGTCATGGGTCAGTCTCGTAACATGTCAACGCGCATTCCTTGCAACAACGAAGGTGAAGGTCACCACTGTGCATGGACGTTCCCAGTGCGGGAGCGCCCTCCTGCATCAGGGATCGCAAATGTCTTTCAGCAACGAGACGGTTGTCCAAAATTTGCCAGCACACCGATACACGGCTTGCATAGAGGGGAGTGGCATAGGGGAAATTTCCGTCGCCGTCTCACGCACCAGAGTGGATTATACCTTTCTTTTCCCAGAAGGCACCCGCGCATTACTTTTACGGCATACATGCTGCCGGGCCTCACAACATATCGGGGGCATGCTAAGATTAGATTAAATAACTGGGCTCACCTGGTGTATCTCCCTTAGGTTGATCCCTCTCTCACCTCCATGGAACCAATTGAGAGAGATTATTATGCGACAGTACTACACGAGGGACTGAGACAGGATCCCCTCGGTTCTAACACCGCGCAGGTTACGGTCTTCGGATGGGTGGTTTTTGGTCCGTTTTGTTTGGACAAGCCTGCTGGAGAGGCTTGTAGAGTTCAGTCTCACTGCGTATCCTTGCATACGCAGAACCCGTTTAGGGATGAGGTAAATTTCGAGCTGTCACGTTTTTGGCAGCTCGACGAGGTTAGGGTAGAGTCGGTGCCCCTTTCTGAAGTGGTGCATGTCCATTTTATGAGCGTGCACTCGCGACGCACGGATGGGAGGTACCAGGTGCAGTTGTCATTTCGTTTGTCGACTTCATTAGCGATAAGGGATTCTTCCTGCACCGCTCGTTCGATGTCAGACCGTACTTTGCATTGCGTATGCCAAAATTACATTTTGCGTACACTGCCTTTATGGCAGAGTAGCTTGCACTGAACCATATGTGTGCTACCAGGACTCGGTTCAACGCCACATGTATTGTGAGTCCATATTGCCGCATCATCTAGTGATTAAGGAGGACGCTCACGGGTTCAAGGTCTGTGTAGTATTCAATGCATCAAATTGCATCTCCAACAGTACCGCTTTGAATGACGACCTCTTGGTCGGACCGAAGTTGTAGGCGAACATTGCACAGATTATTATGTCGTGGCGGTTTCATCAACTTGCCTTTAAGGCGGACATTTCAAAGATGTGCCGGTAGATTTCGATGCACCCCAAGAATTTGGATTGGCAGCGTATTCTTTGGCCCAGCGACCCGAACGCTATTCCCGTGTCATATCGTCTGTTGGCCGCGACCTACAATATTCGTCAGCTGGTTTACGATGAACGCACGGCATTTCTTGGCGCGCGTGATCTATTGCTCCATAATTTCTACCTAGACGATGTGTTTTTCGGTGCAGGCACTGTAAACCGCGCTGTGGCACTCACACACGAGCTTATGACATTATTGTCTTGGTCGAGACTCACTTTGTACAAATAGTCATGCAACCATCAAGGGGTACCAGGTTTAGGGCCTCCAGTTTCAACAGACATTATAACATTGCGAGAGTCAATGTTGAAACACACTCAGGTTTTAAGAGTTGCATGGTCACCAACACTAGGCACTTTCTGTTTTCGTTTTGAAGTTGGGTTTCTGCCAGGGAACTCCAAGCGACATGTACTGTCGCGGATTGCTCGTCCGTACGATCTTTTGGGCTAGCTGACACTCTTTTTGAAAAGAGGGATAATCTTGATGCATGACCTTTGGCGCTCCATAGGGGAGTGAGACGATTCCTTGTCTGAACATCTCCGACAAACCTAGCTTCGGATTTGTGGGAAAGTCCCAATCTTGAATAAGGTTAGGATACCCCGTTGGCTGGGGTCGGAAAACCTTTTTTCATTGCAGTTGCTGGCTCCTCGAACGCCCCCAGCCGGGTATATGCCGCCGTTGTGTACATTCGTGGTCAAGGGAGGAACTAGTGTGTAACGGTCAGCCTCCTGTTGTCAAAGAGTCGGGTTGGAGCACCGAAAGCCGAAAGAGGTTCGGTCTGGTCGCGCTGTTAGTGATAAAACACATACTCATTCTGCTCCCAAGAAGCAGGGTGAGCCTCCTGCTGGTGCAGTATGCCCATCTCAGGTCGATTCATGAGAGGCAGTCGATTAATGAGGCAGCTGCCTGCAGGGCGTGTTTTCTCATCCCGTTCTTCTTCCTACACGAGTGTGAACTATACAGGTTTAGTGCTGGTGCGGACTGCCAAAGGACGGGGTCACCAGAGTTACAAAGCTTATTTCCTCTTGTTTTTGTGCATAGCCACTAGAGCCATACACCTCGAACTGGTATCGGATTATACCACGGCCTGGTTCTTAACCGCATTTAAACGCTTTATCTCAAGGTTTTTTTTTACGTAGGGGAATTCTTATAGACTCCCCGGCTCCCTGGAGGGACAGCCGGGTTGTGCCGGATTTTTACCGGCTAAAAACCCCACGGCGGCTATTCTATGCACAGATGGGGGGGGGGGGCACAGGGAACTACATGTAACATATCACGGTGCCCCCCGCGCTTCACCCCTATAGGGGTGCCCATACATGGGAGGATCCTAACGACCCTCCCGAAAAAACCATTATCATAAATTAATAGTGTTGCGCGGCCGTCACGCAACGTTTACCCCCCCCCCCCCGGAGAGTTGCTTGCAATGGCAACCAGAGCCCCCACTCGAGCTGCCTGCAACTGCCAGTGTTACCGCTGGTGCAATGGGAGGCTCATCGTGCTGATGAGCTCTTCCTCAGTGGAACCACTTCAAAGAGTTCAACGGGCAGTGGGTTGTAGGGACAGGGGGCGCAGACGTCCCCTGTCACCCCCGCCCGGTTGAACTCTTTGAAGTGGTTCCACTGAGGAAGAGCTCATCAGCACGATGAGCCTCCCATTGCACCAGCGGTACCACTGGGGGTTGCAGGCAGCTCGAGTGGGGGCTCTGGTTGCCATTGCAAGAAACTCTTCGGGGGAGGGGGTAGACGTTGCGTGACGGCCGCGCAACGCTGTTAATTTATGATAATGGTTTTTTCTGGGGGGTCGCACCAGGACATTTGCTGTTCAGCATCGCGCGGAGAATGGCTGCCAGCGAGAGATTTTATCTCAAGGTGGGGTCTGCCATCGGTGATATTTAGAACTAACAGCACCACATTTCAAGGGGCAGCTGATGAGCTTTGTGTGGCAGTTAGTAATGCTCAGCGGTTGGTTGAATTCGAAGGGTTGCTTTCCATGTCGGGTATCTAGTGGAAATTTATATATCGCCACTGGTCCCCTACGTTAGTGGTATTTGGGAGGCTGGGGTGCGCAGTGTCAAGCACCATCTACATCGTGTGATAGGAAGCAGCACCCTCAGTTTTAAAGGGTGGACTACTCTTCTTTGTTTGATTGAGGCATGTTTGCATTCGCATCCAATTGCCCCCTTGTCAGACTCCTCAGGTACGATGACGTGTACGATGTACTTTCTCATCGCTCAATTACGGAATATAGTGTGGATTGTATGACGCGAGAAAAACTTAACCGGCACATGCAGGAAACTTTTTAGTGCAGATGGAACGCATAGTATTTATATACGCGCCACCAAAGCATTAAGTACAAGGACGTGGAACCAAATGTCGTGGGGAGCACTCTAGTTCTGCTCAGAATCCCCACTCATCCCGTTGTATGACCATTGGGAAAGGTAGTTGAGTGCCATCCTGATTCGTATGGTCTCGTACGCGTGGTCTGTACGCACTAAGGCCAGGATCTTTAAAAAACCCACTTCCCAAATCCGCCTACACCCTATCCCTCCGGTGGGTGACGAGTAACCTCTCTACTAGCGTCTTAAATGTTTCCCATTTGTGTCTATAAATATCCTGGCTTGTGCATGGCTTTGTGTCAGTGTGAATCTACTGATGTCCATATTAGTTCTACTTGTAGCTTCCGCGAAACCAAAGTTTCTCCATCAGCGCCCGGCGCTGTTATCCAGGATGAATTCCACCTCCCTGCGATGCCAGGTCTTAGAAATGTCACTAACCGTACCATAGGGGGTTGATGAACAAACGATGAATTATTCACGGAAAGCCACCGTTAGCATTTGGTATGTGAGCGGCGGCGGGGCTGCCCTTATGCTACTGCCACAACTGGGATGGCATAGTGCGAGAATGGTTTAACTTACCTGATGTGTGTGTTTTCGCAATGGTAATATGGCTTCCAGCCACCAAAGTTCAGGTGAATTAAGCGCGTTTTCTAACGTATTACGAAGTGTAACGATGGCCCAGCCGATATTACAATCTGCAGGTTGCAACGTTTAACTTCGGGTAGGACCGGAGTTAAAATTCTACGTCGAGGCGTTGCCTTCGACCTCAATTGCGGCGTTTGACACCGACTCTGGGACATCTCGATATGGTGAACGGCCTTCGACCGCTCAGACGGCAGAGTAGTGGACTGCTAGGTCTCCCCTGAAAGCGTTGATGTAGGTTTTGGTGGACAGCATTGATGCAGACCAGGCGGCTCGCGGCCGGGGCTGTGGACCTGTATTCGCATGTTTGCCGATGCCCTAGGACGTGGGCATTCTATTTGGTGTGTGTTCGGCTTGTACACGGCAGGATTGTGAAGACGTAGTTTTAAGACGGCCACTGCTTTCAGGTGAAGCGAATTGGACGTATCGACACGATGGCCGTGAAATTTGTGAAGGGCACGTGTTAGCTCCCCCCCCCCCCCCTCCCTCGCCCGACCAATTAAAACTGAGAAAGTCGGCGTCAGCTCGACGCAAGCCAATCTGCTCCGCAAGGACGGTCGCCTGGGTGACATAGCATTTAAATAGGTGTAAGAGTGAATGGACACGTAGACCCATTTAGGAAAATATCGATAGCCCCCAGGGCGATATTCGCGATAGGCATCGGCGGATCCTCTGCTTTGGCTATTAAGTTCGTCGCATACTTGGGTATGACAGCATGTATTGACAGCATAAAGGCGCAAGTAATAATGGCGCAATCCGGGATTTATAGAGCATGCGCATATAGTGCGTGCCTCCATTGGGATAGGCATAACCGATCTGCATATTGACTGTGATCGACGTGGCGGATGTCGATTTGCGCGGCCTAGCGGTTAGGCGGAAGCAGAACCTGTCGCAGAAGAGGTCCTGCCGGTTATTCTATTCTTATACGATTAGCGATTTTGCGAGGGTGCTATTTAGAGCGAGACGAGTTTTGGTGTGTAAAATCGTCTATATAAACCTAATAGATGGTCGGATTTACCACCCGACAAATCTATGGCCCCCGATCGCGAATACTTGTACTCGAATCAACAATCAAATACGTGATATTGATCAGTCGTGTTTTCTTGAAACGTCCAAACATCCGAGTAACGTTGAGAGCAGAGTTCGTTATAGAAGAAATTCAACCGCCGTCTGCTAATTTGAAAGAATTTTCAACCCAGATCATGCATATTGATTATCGTAACGAATAAATTAAATGTAATTAGATGTAATTAATAATTATTGTATATAATTATAACCATTGAACAAATTTATGTTTTTTGTTCTGTACTGCATTTTGTATTCTGCCTTATTCTTTTAGTGGAAATATATTTTGCGGAATTAAATTTGTCATAAAACATATGTTTTCAGCACATTATATAAATATGTCTGTGTACTATTTATGGCACACGTGGCCTGCAGATCAAGTTTAATGGGCACCACAAGTGATACACGTGGCACAGAACCTATTAATAATTGTTTCGATTCGCTGATAAGACAGGATAAAATTCTGTTATACTTCGACGATATTCTGATCGCGACCAAAAAGATCGATGAGCACAACATATCAAGGCTACTACTCAACGAGAATGATATATCTCCGAGCGCGGCATCCGTAATGAATTATCCAATTCCACGGAATGTCAGAGAATTACATAGATACGTCGATTCATTAAAAACTTTTTCAGTAATTGCAAAACCATTGTACGACTTAATAAAGAATGACGTGATTTTTAAATTCGCTGCAGAAAAGAACGTGATATTTGAGTTGTTATAGAAGTATCTGGCCGATCAGTCGATTCTGGCCATTTATTCGCTTCACCTGGAAACTGAGCTCCACTACGATACAAGTGCGAGCGGCTACGGTATCATTCTGTTGCAGAGCAAAAGAACGGTGCTCTTCAGCCAATCTCCAATATCAGTCGTCGCACGACAGTAACGGAGGCCAAATACCACAGTTTTGAATATATATGGTGATATATATAATCAAGAGACTTCACGTTTACCTGTTCAGCATCAAGTTTAGCAGTTTCAGACTTAGGCTAAATAAACAAAATATCAAACCCAGAATTTCTCGATGGGCCATGTTTTTGCAACCGTACGATTTCGAGATTCGACACAAATCCAGAAAGTATACTGCGTTTCCATTATATGCCTCTGGTCAGGACGGGCAATTGTCAGGAATACCGAATTGTAAGACTCGTGTTTTGGAGATACACCCGTTGCTATGAAAAAACATGCTCCGAAAGGAGCGTTACAAGAACGATAACGCTCGCGTGACTCAATTGTCAAAAAAAGCAATATTTTGAGCGGCTTTCCACCGCGTCCGGCTGCGTCCGAGTATCTATCTGAATATCTATCGGTTAAGTCAAGCGCTTGTTTTTTATGTCCTTCTGTTAAATAGTTTCTGAATAAAGTTTAAATTATTGTTACTGCCAATCTGAAGAGTTTCTTTGAGTTTGTTCGTCTGCTTGCGTCCGTACGTCTTTCAGTCTTTCTTTCCGTTCGCTCCGTTCTCTCTCTGTCTTACAGATGAAAATTTGTTCAAACTCGATGCTAAGGAATTTGAAAAAATCTGTGAATCAAAAATGTATTTTATACCTTTCATCGTACTTGGCGAAGGAGATATAGCGTTTGTTATTGATAGGGTGTGTCACGGACTATCCGTGACTGCTGTTACCAAATTTATATTGCGGACTATCCGCGACTGTCGAATCAGGAAATTAGTTTTCTGGGTCAAGCGTGCCTACACGACACTCCCCTAGGATGAGACAATTTTATTAATCTTGGACGAATTTTCTGAGGGTTTCGGTGAATTCTTTGACGAAATCACCGTAAGGATGTTCAATGAATGGTTCTGCGATGGATATAGAAGGTTGGGAAAAATCCTCTAGAGCAGTGAAGCCTTCTTTTAAAACAAAAGATTTTGTTAAAGATTCTAAGTTGAAGTAAAATGTTTTGATACTGAGATTTTGTCTACTTCGAGATTTACGTTTGAATCTACTTCTCATCAAACTGACTTGGTCTTCTCGGTTACACCGATACGCAGTCAAGTTTTTTTTCGGAGATGACTTTGATACAGGATAGATCCGAACTCTCCGATTATGAAAAAGAATTTAATGCTGTTTGGTTCCAAATACTTGTATTCTCTCCGATACGCAGCCGAGTGCGTCTCAGGTAGTCTTCAAATATCATGATGTCCACTACTGGATGGAGAGAAGCTCTCTTAGGAAAAATTATTATAAAGTGTCTGAATTTTACTACTCTTAAGCCTTTTTGCAGGGAGTTTGAGAGATTGTCACAAACCGTAGTACAAATTCGTGTAGTGAGAAACTAACCGCGCAATGGACATTTAAGTGTGCGCCGTGACCAAAAGTACCCTGTTTTATAGGGATAGAGTTCTACCCCTTCTTAATGGAAAAATGACAATGGCATGGTCTGACTCTGTATGCGTATCTATCTCATGCGTCTTAGATTTCGGTTTTGTTTTGGGGTTCTCAGAATTCTTGATGTTGTCAAGGAGTTAATGTTTTCGCGGATCTTCTCCCCGTTTCCTGCTATGATTGGGGTACTGTTTCGCGGCTTTGACTCGCAGCCACCCGGTGCCGATAACTTAGATTGTTTGGTCTCTCTATCTCCCTTTTCATAGGCGTAGGGACGGTGCACGTAACAGTAGTACTTGTATCGCACCGTGAAATGTTTTTGCAAGTGGTTTAATGATAAAGTGAACTTCGCATCCAAAGCGAGTATGAAAATATATATTATGGAATGCAGTTTATAATTTAAATTGCATAAGTTGTGCGCTGGTCTCCGATTTTTACCCGTAATGTGACGATGACCCCGTACTCGCCTTTGACAGGGCAAAAAGGCTAAAAGTTGGGTGTGGCGTGATGCTCAATTTCTTTTTCCGCGATCAAAGATATTATGAGCTTAATGTTTTTGAAATCGGACCTAACCTCTTCTGCGAGCATATGCAATTCTAGCGCAAACCATACGTCGCAATCTAAACCGCAATAGAAAACATAACACGACTTGCGCGAGTCCATTATACTGTGCACGTAGCATTTTGAATTAAATGGGACGTGTTTTTCACCAATCTCCGTTTTCGCTGTGACGGATACATCAGACGGCGATGCATCTTTATCCACGCTGGATACCAATGAAGACTCAAAGTCCACGTATACCATCACCGAGACAGGTTGCTTTTTTTTGTGTTTTTAAAAGACATCTACAGCTCATCCGTTTTTGGGTCCAGTAGGATTATGCGTGTATTATTTATGTCGATGCAGCATACCTCGTATTACTCCACGATTCCTGACGATGAAAAGTAATTTAGGCATCTGTATTTTTTGAGGAAAACAAAGAAAGCATTATTTGTTTGATAACTGTATTAGAAAAAAAGCAACAAAAAATACTTGTGACAAATCTGTTTTTCAAACTTCTTATACGATAATTCAGATGACATTTCAAAAAAACGTGTAATGTGCATGTTCCCTATCTTTATTATATATGAGATTGGCATGCCGCTCCAATATGCTTCGTTATGCTCAATGTATCAATTATTCTGCTCTTTTGCCTTTCATTTACATCATGTGTGTACACGTTCACGGAGATTTTATTATGCTGCACAAAACGTCCAATTTCCCACAACTCCGTGGAGAAAATGATACTCTATGTTCAGCACATTTTTATAATGTGAACAAGACTGAACCCAATTTGTTGTTTTTTGTTTCGTATTGTGGGGATTGATTACATTTTAAATAATGATAGCGATAGTTGGGTACAAGTATTTTTAAGCCATCGACTTGTGCTGATGAGTGAACATTCTTTACTAATATTACTATGATACAGTCTTTACTAATTCAAATGCATCTCGTAGAAATTTTATCGAATATGAGTACAAGATATTAGCGACGATACCTGTTGAATAACTTCAATGAAAGACTGATTCCAATTTTATCCAGAATACGCATTATTCTTCCTCCGCATTCTGTCCTTCCACCTACCATCAATTCTTTTTCATTTTGCACAAGATGGAAGTGCGCTTTGAATTCGTTATACATTTTTAAAACTTTGCTTGATTCGACGTAAGCAAGAAAAAAATCGGAGAATACGCTAATGTCGAAGATTTCACTTAAAAACAGGACATATAAAATGTTATGTCACTTTACGGTCAAGCAGTGACAATTGTAAAAGAAAATGTTGACAATATAAAAAAGTCAGTTGGGCATGCAGTGACAGATTATGCAGCTGCACGGGTGCTAAATTGTACGGTCATACCCTCGAATTGTATCAATAAATAGTTCTGTTAAGTTGCTACACTCAGGATGGTGTGTACTGTGACGTACATCGGCCCTATGCTTATCGAAGGAGGAAAGAGACCAAGAGAAAAAGAAGCGAAATAACCAAAGAGCGCGTGAGACCGTTCGAGGGGCCCAGAATAACCTAACAATAGATACTTTCTAAAGGATTAAGAAACAAAAGCCTAGCCAGTGAACCATAGCTATGGGCCACCGGAACCCTACTCACAAGACATCCTTGTCGGTAGATAACAGGCAGCCATCAAGCGTCTTCGATAAACAAAGCGGCGGGACAAATCCTCGAATAGTAACTAACAAAATGTCCGCGATCAACAATTTCTCTGGCTAGAGAGGGCTAGCCCAGGGAAGGGATTCCCGGTTATATAAGGGAGTTTTTTGGGAGCGCGCGTACACTACTATTCGAGTTTTCATTACGGTTAGACGCGACAGTAACGTTTGCGACAGTCTCGATCTCCCTGCGCTTAAGTTCTAACCAGTAAGATTCGATCATTTGTGTAAATATTCTTAACCGAGTTTTTCTCCGTCCAGACACAAAATCCTAAGATATCCTTATGTTTTCTGAGGCGCATTCACGTGCGTATCGAAGCCTTTTGAATATCGGAAGGACTTGGAATTTTGAGACAATCCCGAGCAATCTGAGGCGCATTCACTTGCGTATTGAAAGTCCTGGAGAATCTGAATTTCTGAGTAAACAATTTAAACGTAAAGTACGCGGTGGACGGAACTCAAAGGTTAAGAACTTTTTATAATAACCTAGAGAAAACAATAAAAGCCTTTATTGCGGAAGAAGATTTCGTTGATATCCTTCTTCAACCTCCAAAATTCGCCCAACGTGTTAATTAATCTGCCTCATCCCAGGGGAGTGTCGCGTAGACACGCTTGACCCAAAACCGTAATTATCTTTAACTTAAAAATCTCGGTACATAAATCGGGAAGACGCGAAAACGCGACATAAATTCGACAGTCGCGGATAGTCCGTGACATATTTCTGGTGAGAGCGGTGGGATAGTCCGTAAAAGCACCAATCAAGAGTAAATATTACTACTGTAGTACATCGGTATGAAAGTAGGAAATGTTGACACTGGCATACGGTGAGTGTATTCTGAGTAAAAGAAATGTGTATAAGTGGTACAAGTTCTTCCAAGAAGGCCAAGAAGGTGTTCATGACGAACCCAGCTCTGGACGCCCCAGCACAACAACGGAAGAAAACATTGAAGAAGTGAAAAAAATAGTGTTAGGGAATCATCATCAAGATTAGAGAAGTAGCTGATGATATCAGCATCTCGTTTTGTTCATGCCAAGTAATTCTAACGGATGTTTTGGGTATGAGACGTATGTGAGCGAAGTCACCTGCTCACACATTGTTGCTTGTAAGTGATTTTTTGACCAACAACAACACCACCATCATGCCTCAGCCACCATATTCATCAGATTTGGCCCTCCGTGACTTTTTTCTGTTCCCAAAAGTGAAAAGACCAAGGAAAGGACGGAGATTTGTAACGATCGAGGAGATAAAGACTACATCGTTGGAAGAGCTCAAGGCTATACCAAAGAGTATTTATCGGAAGTGTTTCGAGGATTGGAAAAAGCGCTGGCACAAGCGTATTATATCTGAGGGGGATTACTTAAAAGGGGAACATAAATATTGATGGATAAATAAATATTTTTTGATAAAAATAAAAAGTCACGTTATTTTTTGATCACACCTCGCATGGGTTACTGTATAATTTCTGAACGATATGGATAAATGTAATGACGTTTTTTTTTCACCTCGTTTCAACGAAGCGCAAAACATATTAATAGGCATATTGGAAATCACCGAGCAAATTGCGAGTAAGACTAATAAATTTATAGATTTAGGTCAAGATGGAGGGTTGTTACGTAAATCAACATGGAACACCGTGGCAACAACCATCGAGCAGCGCGCATGCGTATTACACACATTTACCATTCGGTACTTATCCCAATTAAACAACTCGTGCTGACCCACGAGAACCATGACTCACGATGATTTGAACGAACGCCAGGTCCCACCTCCAGAAACAATTGGGAGATAGACCACGGAAAATGAACGGAAAGAAGAGGATTGGCAATGGGAGGTCGGCCATATTGAAAGCGGGTTGATCAGCGGGGACTGGTCGTTAAGGTATCAAGGGCGACAAGGTAGGGAATCCGGTAAGGTACGGCAAGGGAGTAACAGCTTTCTCCTCGCCTATGGGGCGGTTAAACTGCTTAGTATGACTACTGTGGACATATATTAATGACACTTTTTTTAAATCGAGAGTAACCTTTTTCTTGAAACTGGTTAACAACTTTCAAAGTAGTATTTATTGTTGCTGAAGTCTTATTGCTGCGCGACACTTTTGGCTTATGAGCTTATTTTTTGAAGAATATCGAATAGGACTATGTACAACACAATCAGTGTTTGGTTTACCAATATTTCAGTAGCTAGTTTCGGGCGCAATAGAGGGTGAATAGTTGTAAAGAGTAGGTGGTATTAAAAGGTGGTTTAGTGAAAAGTAGGTGGAAAGTGGGTGGAAGAGAAGGTTAGGGGGACAGAAGATGGAGTAGGGAGGAAAAGAGTGTATAAGGCAAGAGGGAGGAACAAGTACAGAGGGGATAGACGACAAGCAAAAGGGCACGAAGGTATAAGGTTAGAATCGTCAGGGAGTGAGGTATTTAGGGAAAGAAGAAAGAGGGAGCAGTGTGGAAGAACGGCAGTAGAGGGCAGAAATAAGGCAGAACGGAAAGGGAAGGGTAGTGAAAAATAAAGAAAGAAGAATAGAATAAGTCTAACAAGAGAGACAGGAAAAACGAAAAAAGAGAACTTGTGAAGTAGTGAAGTAGAGGAGGGCGAGGAGACGGCATTTGCGAGAAGCAGTAGGACCAGGAGATCGCCGGCGCGAGGAAAGGATGGTGGGATGGAAAAGAGGGAGTTGTGGAAAAGGGGACATAATAGAGATACGTAAGGAATGGAAAAACGAGTTTAAGGAGGGGTAAAAAAAGGAGTTAAGAAGAAGAGTTGAGAGAATTTGGGTGGAAGCAAGCAGTGGAGAGAGAGATGATGAAGAACTGGATGCTGGAGCGGTGGAGAGAGGAGAAAAAGGAAAGGGAGAAGTTACGGGCGGAAGTAAGACGAGTACTAAAAAGGTGAAAAAGTTAGAGGAGCAAGAAAAAGAACAACTGAAGGAAAGAAGCATATGATCAATGGGGGGGGGGGGGGGGGTAGAATGAAGGAAGGAGAAGAGAGATAAGAAGGAGAAAAGAAAAAACGTAACAGTGAAGGGAGTGGAGGTAAAGGGAAGGAGAAGAAAGGACGCGGTGGAA